>VXBB01004033.1:258570-291275 GCA_013399915.1 Illadopsis cleaveri | reverse complement strand
TTTTTTTTTTTAAGCATATCAGAGGAAAAAGGCCTCCTAAGAGTTGTAATTATTCACTTGTAATTGTTGGATGGTAAAAGTGGAAGAATAATAGAACCATAGTTCTAGGAATTTTTGGTTTAGATAAAGGTAATAATATTTTCACTGTGTTCTTAAATCTCCATAAGGAGATTTTGATTTAGAAGAAGAATGGGGAGAAAGTAACACAACAGTAGAAATTCAATTTGTTGCATGCTAAACATGTTTAGAAATGCTGAAGCAAAGGAACACTGCAGTGCCTCTGAGGCAGGCAGCAGGGTCCAGGGGACAGTTCAGGTCAGGGAAGACATTGAACTGGACCTTTCCTGGCTGCATGCACAGCCCTGTCCAAAACATAGACTCCAAGTCTGTGCTCCCAGGGTCTCAGAGGATGCACGTCAGGAGGAAAAGGCCATGGTCAGCTGTGCAAGGTGATGGAGATGCTCTGTGGGAGATCCCTTTCCCATGCCACAGATTTGCCAATCTGTGCACCATAATTGCACTCTGTGCACCATACCCACAGCAGCACAGACTTTGCTACAAAGCACCTCTGGGCTCCTCAGGAGCCCCAAAATCAACACAAGCATGACCTAACCAAGGCCATACGTGCTGGACACTGAACCCAGGCCTCTGGACTTCATGCCAGTGCCTGGGTAGCAGTGGATCAGGCAGAGATGGACAGCATACATGGGGCCAGCACAAAGTGGCTTTCACCCTTCATGTCTGTCTCCCCAGCTTGGCAGGACCTGGGACCTTACACCGACAGCCCTGGGTTTTGTAGGCCTTCTGCCAGTTCATTTAGCCTCTAATGCAGCCTGATACCCCTCCCTTGAAAGACTATTGCCATCAGTGCTGGTGCCCTACGAGGGGCAGCTTTAAACTGACTCTGAAATCCAGACTCCTACGGTAACTTGATCCATGGCATTTATAATGATTTCCAAGAAGTCAGGCCATGAGAACAGTGGTTTTCAAATGCTGTGACAGATGCTATGTGCTTGGTCCACAGCTGGTGAAATGTATGTTACATCGTTTTGAAAGGATTTGGCTGAACAACAGGGAGAAATGTTACCAGTTTGCCTCATCCTGGCAAACATCCTGCTGTGCTGTGGGTCAGGCAGGGTCATTTGTGGGGAAGGCAGATGGCAGGTGACATTTTCTCTGAAAATGCTGGGAAGGGGAGAAAACTGTAGGCAGGAGTATGTGGTGAGCAAAGGGAACATCCTCCTTTGGCAAAGCAGAGCCCTTCAACAGAGCAGAAGGTGGAACATGCAGCAAGGTGCTTCTCCCAGATGCCAAGAAGGGACTCACAAGGCTGGATACATCTGAAGAAGCTGGTACGACATGGCAGGACTAAGCCTTGGCTTGAAGGAAAGGACCTATCCATAAGGGCACAGTGAGCAGGAGTGATGTTTGTTTACAGACTTTTTAAATTTAATCCCAAATTTCCTTGAAGCTTCCCTGTCATGATTTATCTTCCAATAAAGCCTGGCCATGCAGTTCACAAGCTCCTCTGGCATCTGGACATACTCGTTTTCAGAACAAAGCACAGGTCTTCCAAGAGCACTGTATAACACCCACTCTTCTGAGAGCCAACATCACCCCAAGACAAGGCTCAAAACCAGACCAAGGTCTTTTCACCCATTGCTGCAATTCCACCCTCTCCAGACAAAGTTTTTTGTATCGAATATTACTCATAGATGAAGAAAAAAAGAAATTCCACCTATGAGAAGCCCTAAATATTATTTTCATGGCACATCCTCCTCATGATCAAAATAAATAAATATATATATATATATATATAATTAACAAACAAAGGTTATTAACATAGTTGTTGGCTAGAAAAGGAAGAAATCCAACCATAGAACCATTTCTGAAAAACAGAGTTTTGCTGCCTGTTTCTGCCACACTTAAAGGACAGCCCAGAGGGGAAATAGCAGGAAATGACCATTATGTTGGACACAATGATCTTAAAGGTCTTTTCCAACCTAAATAATTCTATGACTGTATGACCCCACAATGCAAAGCTGAGGCTGTGGTTGAGGCTGTATCTGGCTGAAGCCCTTGCCCTGGTTCTTCACTGCCCTCAGTCAACAGTGGCCTGGAACTGTGGTTTTCATACAGGCTGGATGCAAGGTCCTTCTTTCCTTTTGTGTACAAGATGGGATTTCCAAATCTTGGAAAAGCATCTGTAGAGATAATTGACAAACATGTACCCAAGCTTGGCTTGATCCAACAGGTCCCTGCCTTACTGCCCCAGGAGCCACTGCTGCTGCTGCCACTCCAGCACCCAGGGGGTGCAAACAAGAGGATCTGGGTATGTAGCCCTATTTTTATAAATTTCTCCACAGAAATAGACTGGAGAACAAGCTCACCAATCTTTTATTTGCAACCACTGTGTTGCTCAAAGAGTGATGCTGCTGATGGGGTCCCCAGCAGGGGCTTCTGTGGCCTCTTGGGATTTTTTTCCCTCCTTATGACTGTTTTTTTCTGTGAACTCTCTCATCTCAGCCTTGTAGTCTGCCAAGGTGGCTGCAACATTGCCCAGAGAAAGACAAAGATGTGTGGGAGCAAAATAGTTGGGCATCTCTCTGGAAACTGTTCAGACATGCTTTCAGGTTTAAGTTCTATCTAGGCATACAGTTATTTCTCACTCTAAGAATTATTTCAAGGAACATTACTAATGAAAACTTATTACTTTAAAATATGCCTTGCATTGCTTAATAAAATTTTACCTGTGAGACTTTCTCTACTAAAAAGTTTAGAAAAACATAAGGATTTTAAAGTCCTCAATTAATCTTCTAAGGTGAGAAACAAAAGGGAATTGACTTGAGCCTCTGCACTAAGAAAAAACCCCATGAGCTGCTGCCTGATTTTTCATATTCTGAAGTCATCTTGTTTCCCCAGCGCATTATGTTTACTGGTACATTTGAACACAACAGGTCGAAATAGACTGAGTTGTATGTGTGAAAGAGATTAACAGGTATATGAAAAGATGTCAGCTTAACATTTATATCTTTGGCCTAGATGCTACTAAACATTTTACAACTTTAATACCTCTTACACATGTATTTTAACTTTTACCTCATTGAAAAGAGAGATTTTAATTCAACACTTAAAGATTATTTAAGAACTGTTTTAAGTGCTAAGTGCTTAAAAATCTTCCAAGATTCAACATGTAAAGTTTCATTTATACTAGAAATCAGTTGAGATGAAGGTACTACTTAAAATACAGGGCAAAATCATATTTTGCAAAGCAGTTGCCAGTTAAGTGTGTGGGTTTAGAACACAAGAGATTCTTTAACAAGCTTTGAAACTTTTGAGTTAAACCAGCACCAGCAAAAACACTACATGGCAGTCAATGGCCCATGTGAAGATAGGAATTAAAATGCCAAAATCTATTTTACCCTTTTCTTCCCTCCCTCCTTACTTTGCAGAAACATTTTTCTCAACCTCTGGGACTTCAGACCAAGGCTATCTAACCAAAATAAAAGTCAATTTTTATATTGTTCAATAATTTGTAATACTAAACATCCCATCAAGAGACAAAGATTCCTTGCTTTGTTTGTTTCTTATTGAAAGCTTACTATCTGGTAGATCATGAACTACTAAGCTCACTGAACATTAATCACTACTACTTTGCAGGCACTCTTAGAGATCCATCTTTGTTGTCTCATTTCCTTTTATATGCTATTTTGTATAATCAGTGAATATAAGAATTTATTGCAGATGAGCATACTTAAAGAACAAAACAACAAACAAGAAACCTGCTAAACTCAGGCATTTTGAAATAAACTTAAGCAAATGGAGCAAAGAATTACTATTCCAGCAAGCAGAAATTACGCAGAAATGAAATGAGCAAGTATCTTTATACATATAATTCATAGATGACAGACATAATACTTAAGTACAAAGATCAAGGTTATTTTCAACTTTACATTACCATTCCTGGAAAATCAATCTACATTGTTTTTAGCAGAGGTTAGAAACTGGAGTAATGATTAAGTGATTGGCCAAGGACATGGTTAGACAGACTTGGAAAATGGGAAACGGCGATTTCTTTCCAAAGGGAACATGTAGTTTATAGTCACAGCTGGTATTGCTATGTAGAAGAGTTCAGTCATATAATCCATGGTGTAAGAGATCAAACAGATTTTAATACAAAGCCTCCTATTACCAGAGTAGCAGGAATCATCTTAGACTTCAGTCAGGTCTGGGACCTACTCTGAGGCTGCAGCAGGCAACCCAAAAGATATGAAAGGATACACAGTTCGTAAATACTTTTTCCTACACCCCAATGTACTTTTCCTCCCAAAGGAAAAACCAGTGTTGAAAAATACTTTGCAGCTTTAAACACATGATCAAGTGCCCTCAAAAGTCAAAAGGATTTAAGTGTAGAGATGTCAGCTAAACACGTTTAAGTATCGTGTTGGATCACACACATACACACAGATTTGATATGACTGATTGAACCCACATTCCAATTACTAGAATATGCTTAAAACCAAGGCTGTTGGTACAACATATCCATTGTACAATACCCCAGTATTTTGCCAAGGAGTAGTTCTGTGAAGGGTTATGTGTCTATAAAAAAGGTCTAGGAAAGAGTAGAGATGATGAGAAGGGTTTTCTCCTTTTCTAGCATCTGGCTTTACTAGAAAAACACTTTTTAATTTCACTATAATTAGAGCTACTTAAGGTCATGTTTCCTCCTCTATTTTCAGCTGAGAAATTTGTCCAGGCAGCTTCCATACTACAGGCTTATTCCCTGCTGCCCCTCAGTTCTGGCTTTCAGAGGCTCTGGGGGCAGGTCAGGTCCCAGCAGATGGTAGATGTGCCATGCTCATCCTGTGACCTGGGATGTCCTGGGGTGCTGCATTGATGGCTTTGGCACGTTCAGAACATCCAAGGGTCACTGGGTGTGCCACAGCCAGTCTGTCTCTCACTGCACCCAGCTTCTCAAATGCCAGGCTAATTCCAGGAGACTTCCCTGGAAATTAGCAGTATCAGATGAATAACTGGTTCTTCCTCTTGATTCAACCAGCCTTTGAGACTCTAGAATTTTGAATAACTAGCCAGGCCAGAAAGAACAAACTAATTTAATATTCTTCAATCTGTTTTTCTGTCCCAGTCAGAGACCATCTATCCTTTCAAAAAAATTATACTGTGTGACATTAAATACTCATCTTTCCTAGAAAGGCCTGGAGGACTGAAATTCCTTTTGGTTTGAAAGGAACTTCTTGGGGCTGTTTTACACTTATAAATTTACTACTTTGTCCAGCTTGGGTAATCAGAACAATGCCAAGTTTATGCCACAAGCAGGACCCAATGGAAAACTAATATTTTTTCCCTCAGTAAATTTATTTGTAAATGAGTTGACAATGTTCCAACTAGATAGGAAGAACAAAAATTAATTCACAGTGGAAAAGCATGATCTAGAGATGATTCAGCATACACCAGGATGAAAGGCAGGAAGAGATTAAGCACGTTTCAAAGGGAAATACTGCATTTTACATTGCAAAGAGAGGGCATCAAAGAAAACACAGATGAATCAGATAATAGCAGGAGCTTTTTCATTCAAGTGTTAAAAGCATTTTGAAGAAGAGATCCTGCATACACTGACACTTGCAGTAAAGTGCTGCAAAAATAGCTTCTTCTATTCTTCCAGCCCTGAAAATGTACCCATTGAAAAAAAAAAAAAAAAAAGAAGAATGAAGAAAAAAACCAAAAACCACCCAGAAAAAAATGGCATTGCCTAAAATGGGCTTGTGAGGATTCAGTGAGAAGCTCTTCAGCTGGAAGCAAGGTGTGAAGCAGAAAAGAAAATGTTTGATGAAGAAACAAAAATTCCAAGAAGGAGGCCTTTGAGAAAGGGGAAGAAACTGCTAGTGAAGTGATTCTCAGTGCCACTGAGAATAGAGGACATTTGCTAAGGCAAGAATAAGATCATCTAACAAGGATTTTCCATTAATAGTGTCAGGTGTGATGGAAGATGCAGAAACTGCATTTCTATCAGGCCTGTATCTCCTCAGGGCTGGTTGTTTCCTTTCACAAAAGTGGCATATAGAGGACTTACAAAAGAGTGTAGATGTCAAAATGTACACCCACCATTTGCATCTTCTGCTTTCTCCTGACTAGCAGGTCTATTGATGCACCTGTGAAGGTCCCCTCCAAAGAGAACACCGGGCAGACCAACACTTCTATTTACTGCACCTGTTGGGCCCAGATTTTTACCCAATGATTATATGAGTTGAAAAAAATCCATGGAGATAAAGGTTGTTGAAGGTAGGAGATCACACAAATGACACAGTCACAGCATCAGGTCAGAAATACGTGTCACTCCTAAGAAGAGTGTGTTTTTCACACACAGAGCATTCCCAGGAGATGCATTAAACAAATACCTGGACTTAGGGAGCTGCTGAAATGCTTTGCTGAATAGAGCTGTGCAGTGTCAGGATGTTATTTTTAGGCCTACACGCAAGTAAGGAATCTTATTGGAGTCCAGAGAAACAGTCAGCACCATTAAAAATCAAGTCATGGCTAATTGAGCAATAAGGTATTCAGGCCACTGCCTTAAAATGATTGTTTCAACACATGCAAAGTCCTCATGCTTTGGACTGAAGCTCTCTTAAGCAAGAGAGAGTTAGAAACATAGAATCATAGAATGGTTTGGGTTGGAAGGGAACTTTAGAGATAATCCCCCTGTAATGAGCAGAGACAGGCCTTGTTAGAAGAAAGCACAGCAAGACAGAAAGTTTCTTAGCTCTGGCCCACTGCCACTGGTAACACAGATCTGTAGAGAAATCCTCTACAGATACCCTCATTTCTACATGTCATGAAAGAGAGGTTCATTTTGTTACCACCTGACAGCCCCTCAGCTGAGCCCCCAATCACGACTTTTGGGAGCAGCCTCAGGATGAAGTGCCTGGAATGGGCTGAGCTGAGAAGACACACATGCCTAAGTGGTAAAACTGTGCTTCTGGGTGGCATTGCATTGTTTAATAGACTCAGCTGCCTCATACCACAACAGGGCAAGCCTGCACCAATGTGGGTAACCAGATTAGTGTGAAGCATTAGTAACAGTGATCTAAAACAATCAGGCTTCCTTGTGACTTAAGCACTTAAGGGCTGTGAAGGATCATCTCACCTAATTCAATCTGTCTCAAATGAAAATATTTTTAGTCCCCACTAGATCATCTCGGTCGCTCTGTCACTAATTATCACTCTTTTTTGTTTTTTAACTGGGCATATTCTGTGTTGCTTCCTAACCCATTTCCAAATAAAAGGAGCCCCGTAAGTAGAACTCTAGCTTTTAAACCCTTTAGTGAAATAAACTGTTCCTTCTCATCCTGGAGCAGGTTAGAGGGAAGCAATTCTGCAGGCACTGAGGAAAAAATAACCTTGCCAGGAGAGGAGACAATAACTTCTTCAGCCAGCTCAGTGCAGCTGAGAGTCTGTGTCCAAAACCCAGGAATATCACCTGATCTACCTCTGCCACACCAAGAAATTTAACATTTGGCTGGAGGTGGTAGCTTGTTAAGCCACTTTAGGAAGTCCCACAAGACTATATCCTTAGGCAAAAACTAACACTAAATTATGTGGGATGGACTGAGTGGCTGCTGAAGATTCATTATCTTTGTGCAAGCTTTATTTGCTAGTCTGCATTTAATTATGAGAGTAGAAAATACAGTCCTCTCTATGGCACCCATATTATGAAACTAGAATTAAGCAAGGGTACCCAGGGCATAAATGTAGGCATGTGCTCAAATAAATCTAAATCTGTAAGATAAATACAAATATTAAATGAGCCTCTTTTTCAGGAATCCGTTGCAACAGCTTCTTTTCTTATTCAGAAGAGATGTGCTTGCAGATTAAACAAAAACCCCAAAACAACCCCAAAATAAAAAAAACCCCAACCAACTAAAAAAATATTTTGGAAAGGAGTGGGTGGATTATTTAAATGCCAGTAAGGAAGTTGAGCTTGTTAGGATAAGAATGATGTTGACACAAAAGGGATAAGAAGATATAATCTGACCATGAACTTAAGACTTGCCATTTTTTATCATTACAGTTCTGGATTTAGCTTTCACTTAGAGCAGAGAGGCCAACAGCTTAACCGCAACCTTGTTGCAGTTCTTACTAGAGTTTCCTAGACCGGCTGCCTTCAGCATCCAGTTGGGATGCAGTGATCTCAAAAACTCACAACTGAAAGTATTTGTACACTCTTTTGAGGGAAATTCAGAAATGCAGCCTCTAAGACTGTGGAGTTTGGGATACTTCTTTTTCTTTCAGATAATGCTCATGATAAAAACAAAGTTCAAAAAGCCCCATCCCTTCTGAGAATTACACAGTGCATACTTGATGCTGAAGTTTTGGGTGGGATTTTCCATGAACCTCTGAATCGTCAAATGTTGTAAGAGTAGTGCAGCCTAGAAACTTCAAATCCTTTTCAAGCCCTTGTGGTATGCACTGTATTATCTTACAAATGACAAGCCTTGAAGTATTTACCCTCATGAATACCCAACTGCCTTTATAAATTCCAGGGCAGAGAGGGAAGAGCTGAGGCTCTCAGACCTTCTCTGCCAGTCACTCTGTGTAGCAAATCCAGCATCTCCAATGGACCACACTGAGATCTTCCATGCAGCCCACAAGCTGCATGTGAGATAGCACAGCTAGGGGAGTGCTCTCCCCTTTAGTTATACAGCAGGAAAGAAACATTCAGCATTAGCCCCACCACAGGCAAAACAAAGAGACTATTTCTCCTATTGCCCTTCCTCATTTTTACCTCACCCTTTCCTACTCCCTTATAAAGCTGCTCAAGATTGCTGACACTTCTACTTCTCATGCACAATGAAATGCTGTTGAAAAGAAAGCAATTGCCCACGTGGAAACAGAATTTTCCTGAGGGGCTCTACAAAGGCCACAAAATGAAGGAAATGTAAAACCTTTTCTACAACTTCAGCACAACAATAAAAATGAGCACACCAAAGCTCTCAGAATCACATACTTCGCCAGCAAGAAAGACAGTATACTTGGAATTTGTGTTGATGACATTATTTAATGCACAGCTGGAGGGTTCTGAGACAGACTGATGAACAGAGCCTGACTAGATCAGAGCAGAAAGGGAGAAGCCCACAAAGGACAGCAAACAGGGAGGAGGAGTATGGAGGGAAGAAAGATGAAGTAATGGGCAGATTGTCAGGCAATACTCCAGCCTTGGGAGAGAGATGTGGATAGCATCAGATAAAGGCCAAGGGGAGTGAGAGGCAATGAGATTGACCCATGCAAAAGCTCAGGAAACTATCTAAACTTTCTTCATCCTTAACTGATTGAACTTTTCTCAATGAATACTCCAAGGATAAAGTTTTAAATGGAATTGACTGCATTAGATTTCAGGTTACAACCGGAAGAACAGCTCATGATTTTGACCACAGGAGGGCTCCAAGGTTTCATGAATGCAAATGGAAACCTTTTGAGAAAGGTTAGAATTAGATGATGAGGCACAGCAGGTGAAAGCCATGGAGGTGCACTCTTAGTTCAATGTGGCAATCTACAAGCCCAGCTGAGCAAGCTGCATATAATGGCTTTTTTCTTAAACAAAGAAGAGAAACAAAAAGAACTATTTTTCTGCAAACATCTTTTTTCTCTACTGCCTTAAAAGGATCATCATAAAAATGTCAGTTGTTAGATCTTCAAACAGCAGTGTTTCTTCTGGTGTTATTAGTAAGGAGAATATTAGGTTTGTTGTTGATTTTTTTGTGGGGTTTTTTTTTTTTTTTGCAAACAAATAATGTTCAGGGATTCAATGTTCATCACATGGGAAAAGACTCTTCGCATCTGCCTCAGCTGCAGCCCACACAGGTTCGATACAGCCCAGGAGTAGATAACACATCATCTGTGACCTGCTTCCTACTGTCTTTTTCTCTAGACTCTGCAGAGTGTACAGGACATGTACCACAACCCTGAGTCCAGTCTGTGACCATGGGGAAGCAGGGACAACTGTTCATGTGGCACTACAATGGAGGAGGAGAAGGAGGAGGATGTAGTTCCTATCAATCCACACCATGTCCATGCACCCAAAACACATCCCAAAGCCAACTAGAAACATGGAAATCACTACAAGTACAAATAACAACATGCATCCAGCAGAGAGCAAGTGAAACTACAGCCATCAGCAATGTCCTAGAGATGTTGTTAGGTGAAAATGGGCCAATGAGCAGAGGTGATCTGTCACAGTCAATGCTGAGCTAGAACCTGAACTCTGGCTCATCTGGACTGGGTAGAACTTTGTAGTCTCAGGAAAGAAAATACTAACATTATGAATAGCTAACTTTCTCTGTTGTTAGTAATGGTCTAGTCGGTCATGGCCTGTGTGGAGAAGTTCTGATTGATTCATCAGAGCTTTGGCATTCTACCCTCAGTGACATTAAATGCCTTCAAAGACACATACCTGGGTAAAGACACCAGATTAAATACACTGAAGAGGGTTTTTATCTGCAAAACTGGCCCTGGGTTTTAACTGCACTGGAAAAGAAAAAGTGGATATATCAGGATCTTCCACATCCTCTTTTCTTCAGAAGAAGTATGTAAGACCTGGCACAGCTAAGAGCTGGTAGGCTAACACTGAGGCTATTTGCAGATGATTAACAGATCAAAGCTGAAACAAAATAGGGAGGTCAGCAGAAAAAAAAATTGCTGTGCAAAGAGACAGGAGAAGTTTCCCACTTCAGGAGACAAAAGAGGTTGAACAGGTTGAAGGTCCAGGAGATGCGGCCAGAAGGGGACTGGGGCTGGAGATTTATTTGGTGGGTGTACAAACTTCCTGTTCCCTCTTCATCCAGCCTCTTCTAATATGTCAGTCCACCATGTAGAAAAGAAGAAAAAAATTCCCTACTTGCTGCACACAGCCAGGAAAAAGAAAACTGAGGAAAAAATCCCCTGAAAAGGATTTAATCCTTTTCTGTTGGCAATTTATGGTGTCAAATAATCCCAACTCTTTTCTAGTAAATTCCAGTTTTAGGGTCAATCAGTTACAGCTGTGCTAATCCACAGTTACTAACTTCTTTGCTTGCTGATATCTCTATGGTGAAACCTGCAGATGAAACCTGAGTGACCTCCATCTGCCTTTCCCTACCATGTTTAGAAAACCACAGACAAGGTAACACACTAAGGCAAGGCTCCACAACAACTGTGCACATACCATGGATGCTGGAAAGGCAGGGATTTTCCTTTGTGAAAGCAGGTCTGAACAAGTTACATCCCAAACTTTTGATTTGTAAAGGGAAAGAAATCTGTGGGTTTTTTACCACAGCTGACTGCAGCAATGCTGCTTTTTATGTCAACATACATTTTAGTAAATGTTAGTTTGTACTCTGTGGTGACAGGCTGTTTGCAGTAACCTTGGGAATACTGCTCTTATCTTGTATTTACACAACAAGTGCAAAGAAACGAGATTAGATATTTTTCCACAATGTTTAAAAAACCCTTTTTTTCTCCTCTCTTGAACAAGGGCTGAACTTTAAACATTTCAAACACATTTCCCTCATTTGGAAGACATACAGTTAACATGGTATTAATAATTTACTGGCAGGTCTATCCTGGTCAGGTTATACTTATATTTTCATGACTATACTATGTCTTTTAGGTCAAGTGCAACAGTGGTCTGATACTGCAGTAAGGGAAATTGAAACTAGTCAAAAACCAACCTGGACTAGGACCAGAGATAGTATGGACAGACAAGTACTGTGGCATCCCTCTGGGATACAGAAGGACTCTGGTAAGGAACCAGGCCTGCCAAAAGCATTTTGATGCATGGGATTGATAGAAAATCAATTCAGCATTATTTATTGCCCCCAAAGGAAGGGAGTTTTGCTTCTCTTACCCTGTATTCAAATTTTATTTCAACCATATGATTCTGAAGTTTTTGCTTTACAAAACTTACCTTGTGCTCTCCCATCAGTGATAGCACTACCAGAAATTATTTCAAAATGTCACATATTAAGCCCTGCATAGGAGCACTGTGACCAGCTTTACAGGCCATACTATATGCATGCCCTTAATCAGACTATCCAACCTCTCCATGCCACAGTTTCATCCATGCCTGTGGTAACAGCAGCCTCCCAGATGTGTTGTGAAATTTCATTTGTCTCTCTATGCCAAACCAGCAGAATAAACCCAGCTGCTGCAAGTGCCAAATTCATTGGAAGAGCACTATACTGGAGCAGAGAGGATGTGGCAGCTCTGCAACACTCACACCCTCCCCTGCTCTGGGAAAGCCCAGTTGTATCCCTCTCTCACAAGGCAGAACAAGTGGATTTGCCCCTCTGTTGGTAAAGGCTTGCAGGTTTTTTTTTAAAAAAGATATAAAGGCAGAATATTCTCAATTGCACTGCAAGTGGTATCTCCTCTGTCTCTTGCAGAAAGGAGCTAAGGTAATCTTCACAGAAGTGTAATACAAATTTAAAGGTAATTAAAGATGTTTGATGTGGATGTGAGACTGAAGGGAAGGATTGCTGGAACATCTGCTCCTGCTGCTACAATTTTTTTTCTTTCAGGTCAGGTCCTGCACTCTGTCCTCACTGTCCAAGATGGACACTGCCCAGGTTCCTATTCTCTCCTGTCACTAGCAACACCTTCAGAGGGAACCTCCTTCAGCTTTCCCGAAAAGGTTTTTGCTTCCTGGCTGTGTGCAGGAATTAGAGAGCTATTTCACCTGTTGTACCTGATGTATAGGATGAAACCAAATGCAAGGGAAACAAGGACTTCATAAACCTGCCATGCATGTGTATTTTCATTTGTAAAGTCTTAAAAT
Organism: Illadopsis cleaveri; assembly: GCA_013399915.1. NCBI lineage: Eukaryota > Metazoa > Chordata > Aves > Passeriformes > Timaliidae > Illadopsis > Illadopsis cleaveri. The sequence continues at coordinate 278,449 of VXBB01004033.1, read as the reverse complement.
CTTCACACATTTAGCTGACCAACTGTTTGCATATAAAGCACTGAGAAGCAAGGGATCATGGCAGGACTGCTATGAAGCAGCCTCCAGGGACACTGCAAGATTGGCCTAATTACACATGGACACTAAATCACTGTGATCTCTGGAAAAACCTTCAAAAGATGGCACAGACCTGACAATTAAATCTTTTCATTTTCTTGTTCATCTGGAGATGAAATTGCTTCATGACTCAATGCAAACTGATCTGCTGTTACCAAAACAGAATCAATGTTCAAAAAAATGGAGAAACTGTTGAATATTGTACCTAACCCCAAAAAGAGGCTAAAGGTTGGACATGGAGAAGAGGGAAACAGCAAGTAGAAAGTCTCTATCTAATCAGGCTGTTAGCTGACCAGGACAGAATATAATCAAAAGTCATTAAGTACTCTGGTACTGTCAGAACAGGATGGAAACTTTTGCTGTAATTTTGCCATCACAACCATTCTGTTGGTCAGGTTACTTGACCTGCTTTCAGTGCTTATCTATTAAGGATATGTGACTGTGGAAAAGGGGTTAAAAAAAGTAACAGTTTCCTGTAGCAGGGTTATTCTAGTTGCATAACTACATCTGAAGGATTTTTCCCAGAGCAAAAGGACTTTGCTAGGTGTGCAGGACACCACAGCTTTTGTTGTGGCAGTTGCTCAACTGAACTGCCTGTAACCCACTGAACATGCCTCAAGTTTGTATCATCAAGTGCAAATAGTAATTACCCAAATCCTCAAAAATAGTGTTTGCTCAACAGAAAAAATTCAGTTGTTCTTGTTCTCCTCAACGGACCTCCTGCTGAAGCCAGAGAAATATCAAGAAAAGGCAACATGTAACAGAAACAAGTGGTATTTCATCTTTTCAAAATGGTCTAACGGGATTGGGAAGCAGAATGGTTCCTTCCCTCTGCCCTAAGCTAACATTCACTTTGAACATTACTGAGGGCAAATTACAAGTTTCCTTTAAAATACCTGTTCTTCCTACAGAGCTCATGTTGCTCAGAGGGATTTACAAGCTTTGTATTAGAGCTTTTGTGTTGATAAGGCATCTTTCAATGGGAAAAGTACCCCATGCCACCTGCAGAAGTCACCACAAATATTTCTCAGCACAGTTATTTCTGCTAATGCATTAAAATAAAACAGCAATACCAGGTAAGAGCATGGAACCAAAGGCTGAAGAGAAATAGGTAGAACAGAAGTAAATTACTAGTATTTACTGTCACAGTAAGAAACTCAGTCAAAAAAATTACTCTTCCCTACACACTAATCACCACCCTTTAGTGAAACCAAGAGTTAAACTGTTTCTCCCAACCATTTTCAATCACTAGTTACATTTCAGAAGCAAACTTCTCTGAACACAAGATTATTTTTCAGAGCTTAAATGTTCCTTTGGTATAATTTCATGCTATTTTGGGAGAAAATAAAATAATTACATAATTCATTCAATTTGATTAAAAACCCAAACAAACAAAGCAACAGATTAATGTCAAAGCAAAACAGCAGTGGTGGTCTTTAGTTTAGTTTATGAACCATCACTTTAAATCATTGCTAAAGTTCATGTTGAAGGAATTAGGTCTTAAGGCAAAGCTCTTTTAAATCCAAAGGAAATACCCTTTGTAGTACATGTAAGAACATAAGGTTTATCATGGCAAGAAGTCCTGCTGAAACCTTACAGGAAAATATTTCTGTGCTACCAGACAACCACAAGAGACAATTTTTAAGGTGCAAGAATAGGATGTTTCCTGTAGCTTTGTGCAGTTATTAGAATTTCCATCCTAACATTTTGGATGTATTATAAAGTATTCAAGTTTTGTGCTTTTCTAAATTAAACAGAATTTGGCACCTAGAATAATAAATTTTTGTCTGGGCACAAGAACTTTATTATCTATGTTAACATGATAATTCCAGTTTACTACTTTCTCTTAGATGGATATTACAGGAATGCAAGCTGCTGTTGTGCTAGGTTAATTTTATTTAGGAGACCCTGCCTACTCATCTGTGTACATGGCTGAGATGCTTTCCAGCCCCTCCCTCTTCCCTTCAGCAACTGCAATCCTCAAGGAGAAAACAGACACAAAAAACTTTTGTAGAGAGAGGGTAATCTGCAAGCCCAAATGAAGGCTTTACAATAGTATCGTTAGTAGGTTCAGCATCAAAGGCATTCTAAACAATAATTTCTCTTTTACATCATCTAGATACACTTACACTGATGCTCCATAACATATGTCTTCTATAAAAACTGTCCAAGCCAAATCAGGCAATTATCCAGATACCAGCACACAACAGTATCTATTCCATTGTCTCAGGACCCTGCCCCCAGTGACACTTGTAGGGATTTGCCAGGATTATGAGACTGTTACTGCAGTGAAGTAGCAAACAGAGACTTGACTCACTTGACCAAGAAGGGGATGGGTCTAAATCACGTCCACTGTATAGATTTCACTGTACCACAAGCTCTATGTGTGCAGTAAGACCTAGGGGTTTCCTTTGAGAACGAGGGCTGGCAGTAAGCCTCAGACTAGGGGAACACATCTCAGGCTCTGCCCATTAGAACAAGATGGTAAAAATCAGATTTTCTCACCCTAGCTAAAGACCCACTGCTGCACGTTTAGCAGTCACCTCTTTCAACATCTGTCTTATTTCAACTTTCCCCAAAGTCAAAGCAAAGCAAAGGATCATGGAGCAGGTACTCCCAGGAACCAGCCCAGTGCTGCTGTGGTAGAGAAGAGGTGTAACACAGCCCTACCAATGATAACAGATGTTATCACCTTGAATCCTGTCCACAGTTCTGGAGCAGGGCCAAGTGGCCCCAGGCATGGGGTACCCCTGCTAGCTCATGACAGCAAGTATCCTCCCCTCCCAGCTCTCCCCCTATAGCAAAACTAACCAGTAATGACTGCTGTGGGTGTCTATTTTTCAGTCTCATTGCTGAGCACCAGGCCCCTTGGCCCCTGGCAGTCCTCTTACCAGCAAACCTAAGCTCTTGAGAAGGGCTCTACCCAGTAAGAGATCTGCCAGCACTCAGCTGCCTGCAAGCCCCTCTGAACATCCCTGTGAAAGGAAATCAAAACACATTAAAAAAACTGAATGTGTGGTTTATTATATTTAAGATGCTATTTGTCTATAGTGTTTAAATATGTCTGTCACACAGTTATCAGTAAATGAGTGTAATTTTACATGTTCAGTATTTTGATACACAGTACAGGACTACAAGTGTGGTAAAGGAGCATGAGACATTAGTATTTCCTTGATGTATGCATCAAACCTTGCAGCACCACTTAAAAGCTCAGGGTAAGGACTCAAAAGGCAGTATTACAAGCACTACTAAATCAACCAAAAGACATACCTACATTAAACATTAGAGAAACAAAACAAAAGACACAAAGGTTTAATGTTTAAGATTTGATACAGGATTAAAATACTAATATTTTTAATGTCCTGGCTTCAAATTAATAAATATAAAAACAATATAAAAATATACACCAGTTGATAAAAGGATGCACTGAGTAAGGTTAAAAAGCTAAATTTCACTTTCAAACGTATGCAGGTATGTCTTTAGGGAAAGGATTTCTGTGTAGCTGCGACTGGTCTTTCTGAAGAAGTCCAAGCTAGTGAGTTGTTCGATGTCACGGACACGTGCAGTGTGCATCTTAAGAAGATCTTCAACCCACTTTGATTCATCCTCTGAGCTCTGTGGGGGAAAAAAAAAAAAAAAAGCTTTATAACAAGTCTTGTCAAAAATCATCTCCAAAAGCAAATGCAACTTGTCTACACATTTGTTGCAGATTATTCAAAATCTCTGTGCCTTAGTCAAGAATAAATGAAGTAAATGAGTTCCAAGAAAATAAATTTGACATTTAACATGCAAGATGAATCAAACAGTTCTATTTCAGTACCCATTTTATGATGAGGTTAACACAAAGAACATAATCATCAAAAAGCTAGCCTCAAGTTGCAGATGTTTCAGAAGAACAGCCATAAGTTTTCAGAAGATCCACTGGTCGCTCCATGTTTTTTTATCTCACAGAAAGAACACCGTATTAATTACTTCTGAATTACTAAAGCCCAAACTATGTTTGGCTTTGAATTCTACGCCTACGCATTATTCTCAATTGACCATCAGATCATCTAACACAGTAATATTTTAAACTTTGCATTTTAGTTTTAGGGGACTTTTACAATTCATTACACAGTTGGGACAATGGTTTATGTAAGTACCTAAAAACTCCTGTGATTGGAATATACATATTATTCACTGATAGAAAAAAGAATTTCAGGAAGCATTTCCTGATACAAAGAAAAAAAAAAAAAATCAGGAAGGTTATGCTGCCAGAGTGATTGGGGTCAAGTTGTATTCTCTTAGGGGATAGCTGCTGCCTCATGCCTTGTGCCAGCACCAGCACGTGGAGTCATCCACAAACTAAGGTAACTCGCAAACACATCAGAAAATAAGCTCTGCAAAACACTGCAGTGACTGGCTGTTTGAGTGCCTTAACCAGCACAGCAACGAGCTGTGTGCCACGCGCATTGTACCCAGGCCTGGGGGTGGCACAATGGGGAGCAGACGTGGGAAAAAGGACAAAGCAAACAGGACTTTTCCCTCTTTGGCCCCTCTGCCTGGTACCTCTACACCACTGCTAGGGAAGAAAGGAACAGTGGGCTGTATCTTGGATATTTAGACTTCATGTGTGTGACCTGGAAATTTTGCTGATAAAAATCTATTTCTGAACCTGTTCCTGGAAATGAACCCTTTCCTGATTATCTCAGCAATATCCTCCTACCAAATGATCCTCTCATGGATGAAGACTAAACTGCAGCAATGCCAGAGCCTATCCAGTGCAGCAGCTGAGCCACAGAGCAGGAAGTGGGTCACCCGACAAAAGCCAGGAGGGTGAGCATGATCGTTTGCACAGAGAGGACACAAAGTCCCAGACAGATCACAGCTGGCTGCTCTGAGGCAAATGTCCATGACCCACTCAGCACCTGTCTGGTTCAAAGCGCTCAGCCCCCAACCAGCTTTCCTGTCCATATCACCAACAACCTGAGGAGCAAAATCAGGCCTGGAACAAGAAAAGAAAGATGCAAATAAGGAGGGAAGAGTGTCTCCTCCTCACTCCCCTTTGCCTGCAGTGCCATGCTACAGGGATGCCACCTGGCAGCATGAGGCCACGGGAAGACCCTGCTCAGCCTTCAGCCTGGCAATCAGGAGTTTGGGGGCAGGCCTCAACAGGCCTCAACAGGCCTGTTTAGTGCAAATGCAGCCACTGTGACATTTTTGCTTTCTTCAAGCCTTTCTTCTGAGCAGGAAATCTGCAGAGCTCAAAAGGAAGTTATGAGTGAGCTACAAAGCTAATTTTTTTTTAACACAACCAGTTTGCAAAAGATCTGCAGCATGAATAAATCACAGGATGGGGAGGCTTGTTTAACCTGGTCCAGCAAGACAGCATTTGCATGACTCCAGAAAAATCAATCAACTGATCTACATTTCATTTTTTCCAGTCCACAACTGGCACACAAAGCCTCAGGCCCAGCAGCAAGGATTTTAAATACAGTGATCAACTAACACAGTATTATATTACTATGTAACAATGAATGAAGTGCATACACTTAAAATTACAGTTTTCTCCAACTTTGGAGCTTAGTCTCACCTCAAAAATAAAGAGATTTTTAGAAGAAAAAAGTAACAATTGAAAACATGGAGATAAATAGGAATAGGTGATCAATTAGGAGGCTAACCCAAAATCCAGTGGAAAAAATACCAGATATTCTGCACAAGAATCTCTCTGAATATCAATTGGAAAGCTGAACATGATGCATGTGGACAGGGGGGTGAAGAAGTCACTTATGAAAAGAAATTTAAATGTTTTGCTGAAAGAGAAAACAGTGGCCCGGAGGAATTTTCTAGTAGTTTCTAGGGTTTCTTCAACTTTGGTCTTGAAAGGTTTTTTTGTAATGTTTTCACACTTGCTTCTTGTGCCAAGGTCATTAGTTGCTAGCAAAAACCCCAACAGTTGCGAACTCCTGTCAATGCAGAAGAAGACTGAAATAGCACAGTGGAGGATGCAGATGCAGGAGCTCCCAGGATAGCATGAAATTGGGTTATCCAAATTGACAGACAGAAGAGAAGAACCTGAGTGTACCAGTTGTGCATGAATGTGAGCCACCATTATAATACAGCTCTGGAAAAAGCAAATTATAGGTTGTATCAGAGGAGTTGTGTTCAGTGGCAAGAAAACCCTTTTCATTTTGAGATCTAAGATCTAGTACTTAATCTCATTCATGTTTCAGGTGAAAAAAAAGATTAGACTGGATGAGATGCATAGGAAGTCTACCAACAGTCTCATCCTCTCTTACAAGAGCAAAAAAGAGAGAAGTTACTTGCCTTGAGAATCATCATAAATCATCTCTAGGGTAAATCCCAGAGAAGTGCTATTTAAGACATAGAAAAATGTTGACACAAGAATAAATCGGCATAACCTCACCATGAATAAACACAGTTTAGAAAAGGAACAAATTTAGATGAGAAGAGTAGTGGTGTTCTTCAACAGCTGCGTGAAGAGAATGTGCGTACAGCAAGCGCAGAGCAGAGGAAAAGCTAATATGTCTTCAAATCTTAAAAGAAAACGGTGGAGAGGTTAAGGTAAAATTCCTATATTATCCCATGCATTTCATCCATGAAGTATGGTGAGGTTTTACGCAATCACTTCTTTCAACAAATAACATGGAACACCATGTGCAAAAGTAAGGCTGATGATGGATTTCAATGGCAAAAATTTGCCTAAATGTATTTTCATTCAAGAGCAACATTTAAATATTTTGGAGTGGTTCTTTGCTACATAAAAGGCATGGATCAATATCTGCTAATGATCTTGCAGAGGCACTGAAGTTTCTCCCAAACTGTAAATACATACACTGTATGTATTTACAAGTAGCATGACCAACAGAGAAAAGAAGCCTGGTTTGAAATGTAAGAAATCAAAGACTAAAAGAGACCATTATTGTAAAGAGCTCATAAAAAAGATTTCAGCAGTTTAAGAGAACTATGACACACAATATAAAGAGGAAAAAATAAATTACTTTGTCATAAAATTAAATATGGGCAGAGTTACAAAGGCAGGGACACTAATAACTGCCAACATAGTAATTTCCAGATCACTAACTGGATCTTGATTCAGAGAAAAGCAGTCCAGGGAAAAGCCACAATGCAATAAATGTAGGACTTTCTGAGACTTCTGATGGAAGACATCTCTGCCCAAAGCAGTTGAGATCCAAACAGGAAAGCCAGACCTGCTCAAGAGAGAGGGATTCTGCTCCAAAAGCATGGGTTTAAAAAGTGGGCCCTGAAAGCAAGCAACATTTGATGAATGAAAAAGAAACAGCGTTCCAGGTCAATTGTGCTCAGAGTTGGAATGACTATTTCTGCCTGTAGCTGGAATAGGACTCTTAACTTCTTTTGCCAATACAAAATTTATAACATTAATGCGTTCATTCAGGAAACAGTCTCCTGGCAGCCTATAGTGAAGTGTCTGTGTGCAGGAATCCACACAGCTGTGTAATGGGAAAACAAGTTCAGGCGGAAGGACAAGTCTAAATACAGCTGCCTGGGAGCTCTGCTGTCCTCGCGGCGTGCCAGAGCCCACAGGGGACCCAATGCCCTCCTGCCACACAATCAGTTGTCAAGGGTGCACTTTCTTACAGTAGAGGATCTTGCATCCTAATGGAAGATAGAAAAGAAACCAGGAGGGTGTTTGGCCATCTCTGTAATAAGAAGCCAAACTTCTCCCTTGAATCAAGGTGTTCTGGAAATGGCAAGAATTGGCATTCTACCCTTGGCAGGTTATAGCATATCCTTTTAATACTGTGTGGGTTGTATGTAATCATGCTGACTGATGCACACAGACCGCCATAGCAGACAGATTGCATTGTACCTCCAAATGGAAACCGACCTCCATAAAGACATCAGGCTGGCTGCCAGCACAGTATGTTTATACATACAGCCTCCCTGCAATCTGCTCTGAAGTTACACTGACAAAATGTAGAATCCTACAGGCAAAAAACAATACTACCAATCTACTGCATGTCAGTTCTTCCAGACAATTTTAGGTGCAGTAATAATTCCACATTTTTGCTGCTATGATGGAGGAGTGCTTTCATCTAATGAGCTAATGACACTTAACAGAGGCACTACCCTGTGCTTCCCATTCAAGACATGAGTGAACACTTGCTTCTAATAGTTATGGGTTTTCCCATGTCCCAGGGACATGTTTACCACAGGGCTGCAGTAGTGCAACCAAACTTACATTGCAGCTCTCATCGTTGTCAGGCCGGTGGGGAAGGATGTACGAGACAACGGAGAGTGGTCCATCACATTTGTCGGCTGGCTGAGTGAAATCTAAGCAGCTGGTTATGATGGCATAGTAATGCGTTGGAACAGGGATTGCACTGCCTTCCACAAACCTGGGGGAATAAAGCAAATATTTACCCACAAAGGATGAACCTGTTTGGAAGAAGGTTGCACAAACAACATGGTCTTTCCTCTCCTACGTGTGAGGACACACATACATTGCAAGATGTGTTTGATTCCTGAACACTATTGAAAGTGAGCATCCAATTAGCTTACACTGTACTACAAAAATACCTCATGCAGTGCTGAAAGGCTTTTTCAATTCAGAGATACAGAGAATGCATTACTGAATTAACAAAAGACTTGAGCATGTAACTCAATAGCACAGCTCTCCAGTTCTGGAGAATTTTAGAGACAAGAGACTATGTGGAATGGAATTCAACTTCATCTTGAGGATGAAAACAATTTCAATGTCAAGGTGAACAGTTAACTGCTGAATTGTCATTTAACTTTTTTACCACTGTCCTACCTACATGGGCATTCGGTCCCAATAACTTTAGAAAGGGCTAGCAAATTATGTCTCCTCACAAAAAATTAAATAATGTGTAGGTAATTAATTGTTTAACAGAAAGTCATCATTAAGAGAAGCAACAGCAAACCAATTTAAAGACGAACTCTTACTGCTTTATTTTGTCGGGTGTGTCATGTAAACCATCATAGTCATAGTCAAAGACTGGTCCACTTATAACATTGACTCCATTTCGTTCAGTGGCATATCTCTTCACCAAAACCCTTTGGAAATAGTTCCATACCTCTGTGGGGGAAAAAAAGAAACTAAACCAACCAATCAACCAAAAGTAATAAATAAACCCAAAACAAACAAAAAAATCCCAACCAAACAAAAACCCCACAACACACCAACGTTTTTGTCAATAAAGCCTATTCAGACTTCTTTGTTCTCTGTTGATTTTCTTCCCCAACCCGTGATAAAGGAAATACCATTTATTAATAAATAAATTGTAACACTCCCAGGCCTGCATTGCTATAGGTCTTGCACAGAAATTCTGCTGTTCCTTCATCAAGCTATAGAAAGAGCTATTCACAGGTTTTTGATATCTCTTTAAACACTGCCTTTGTCTTTGTTATCTGCTTACAGGGAACTTGCTGGGGTGATGTGCTTTGGGGTTTTTATTAATCTTAAAAAGGATACAGAATGGTAATTAAAAGATAAAACCAAACATTTTAAAAGAAAGAGAAATACAAAGATCGTATTCATTCAGTTAAATTGTCCTTTGATACAAAGTGTTCAACTTTTAAACTAGGTGTCATCAAGGATGATCAAAGTCATATCATTACAGCAACCTTTGGGAAGAGTATGATACACTTTCTCCCACCATGTCCTCCTCAACAAGTTATAATTCTTCCAGAGATTGGAAACACACTGGAACCTCCATTGAAATCATTCTTTTAGTTCTTCTTTTCCATTCTATTTTAACTAACAGAAGTGTGGATAAACAAAACTTCTCAGACTTGTAAGAGTTTAACACTTGTCTTGCCAGCTCAGACCATTAAGTCCATGGCTCCCAGGAGCTGGTGGCAACTACGGCCTTAGAAAGCCCCCTGGTACACCTTTTTCTTATCAGTGCCACATGCAGTCCCAGCTGGGGCTGATGCCCAGGGCCCCCACCAGCTGTGGTTTACCAAGAACCTCAGCCTAATCACTTGGCAATACAACTTCTCCAGCTGCTCACTCCTCCAGTGCATATGCCTTAACAACAAAAACAGTCCAAGAAGGAAAGATTCCCTCTTGCCCCATTGCCTCGAGTTTTGTATTTAAATCAGATCCCAGCTGCACTTCCCATTGCAACCACATACAGAGCAACGCCAGGGCAATGAGGGGCCAGCCCAGGGGTATGATTTTTGGAGCTCTGGCAAAGCAGGAGCTGCTTCAGCCAGTCTCACTATGGAAAAGGTGGACACAGAATTATTGCCAGTGGGGATGGGATGGGACAGTGAACATAAAGCAGAGGAGGGGCCTCTGCAGGCAGCACTACCATCAAAGCCAGTGCAGCACACCACTGCCACCTCCTATTTAACCTGTCATGGAAAAAGATCCATATAATGTGCTCTCAGCACTGCAACCTGCACACATGGAGTGGTTTATAATTCCCTAGGAATGACATTAGTACCAGAATTTTTTTGTACGGAATCCTTCATCTACATGTGATGAAGAAGGCCAGTAGACAAAATGAGCTGCTAGAGGTGGATTGTTCTCCTGTGATTACCATTTCGGCCAAATACTTAGATTAACATTAGCATTAAGAGAATTTTTATGAAGTGATTCAGGAGTGGGAAATCCCCAGTAATTTTTCAGTCTTTAATCAGTCATGTGCTTTTGCTCAAATTTCCAGCAAACATCACCACTTGGTCCTACACAGGGGTTTCTCAGTTAAAAACACTCTCTTCTGGTTAAAAAGAAAAAGGCTCCCATAGACTTTGATGTTTATCCAAACCTCTCTGGCCTAAAATCTGAACTGAAAATCTCACAACAGGCTCTTGAGATTCTTCCAAGGCTTGTCAATCCCTGCCAAGCCAAAAATGCCACCAGAAAAGCCTGATGGTTTTCCTACCTCTTGGCAAGGCTAGAGAGAAAAGGGATATGCAGACAAAAGAAATGTTAGTAATATAACCCTGCCGCACTGAAAGTTTCAGACAGGTTTAAATCATCCCTCATTTTCCATAAATTTGTTTTCTTTTTTTCTTTTCTTTATAGGTAATAAATATGTTCAGTCTCCCTCCAAGGGCATGGAGAGAAAAGTAAAATATAATCACTTGTCCCTGAACTACAAAATACCAAGGGCACACTCCCAGGCTTGTGCACACTCTCAGGCTCCAGTTGTTGGCTAAGTATGTTTTGCACTAGCTTGGGCTGCAGACGAGAATCTGAATGGTCTTACAGAAAGTGAATTACTGTGGCATAAAGCACAACTGTGGACCTATAGCATGGCTGCAGGTCACCTTAGCCCAGCACCAAGGAAAATAAACCTTTTTAAAAACTTTAGCCTTTTTTGTAGTATTTTGCCTGCTCATACCTAGAATGATACAGGTGCCCATAGGTATTAGCTGCTGGCTAGAGGTAACTGAATTTTATGTTCTAAACTTCTCCTATCAATTCATTCCATAATCCAACACAAAGTGAAAAAAAAGCTTGCTGGTAAAGAGAAGTATAGTCATGGAAAGAGCACTTACTTTTGAAGGCAGGATACATTGGAATGATATTTGTTATTAGAAAAGCATCGTATTTTGCCTCTGCAGAGGAACTTAATTCTGAAAACAGGGAAACGGAAAAATATTAATAAGATAAGAATTTCAGAGGATACAAAAATGTTTTCAAAATGGCTTCAGGGATTAACCAAAGGGAATATCATGTTATAAACAGCAATCTGAATGCTATATTCAGAAGCACATACTAAATACACAAAATTTGCCTTTAATGTGACAGTTGAACATGGAAAGGAAGAATTTTATCTTTACTTCAACTGTCAATCAGTTCAAAATATTTTCATATAGTTTATCTATTTTTGCTGTCTTAAAAGGCAGAGAAGTCTGCAGGCTTTTATGAAAGAGACCAACAATTTCTTGGGAGAGGAGTGTGGGATTATCTCCTAGTTCTGAGCGAGCCTCTACACCAGTAATTCCATTTCAGAAATCCACCATAAAATATTTCAGCCACTGAGTGAGGAAGGCAGAGCAATGAAGTTCACAACTTTAAGAGAGTTGTGGCCCTTCAACATTTACTAATCCCAGAAGATCACTGATCCAATACTGAAAATGCAAAGCAAGTGCATCAGGAGAATGAAGGATGGTTGTTTACACAGGTTTCCTACTATCACTGTTTCTATAGGATGGTAGAAACTTTTACATTATGCAAGAGTATAATTTTTATTTATAAATTAAAAATATGTTTGCCTTACTGGTGTTTGAAATCAAAATTTGTTTGGGGTTTGTCTGGAGTATGTTCACACCAAAAGTTTTCCCCAACAAAAGAAGAAAATTACAAAATCCCTAGGTACTAAAAAGCTATCTAGACTTACGAGGAGGGAAAAGGAATCCATAGGAGAGCTGCTTGTCGCCTCTGTAGGCAGCGCAGCTCTGGCTGTTTCCTGGAGAAATGCGGAGATCAGGCCTCACACAGCTGGCCAGGTGCTCTGGGACACCTGATACCTCTGCCTGCATTGAGGAACATGGAGACAACAAAAACATGTAATTTCAGCTTTTACAGATAAAAGGAAACTAGGTGATGAAGTTGACAGAATACACCAAAGGCCTTGTGTGCAGTAAAATAAACCACTTGACTATACAAGCAAATCCTGCTCCTGCATTGCTGCACAGGGAGCAGAAATCCCCATGGGAGATAATTCAAATGAAGTCGCTCATAATAAAAAAATCTTACACTGAACAAAACTTAAAAATAAACTTAAAATGGGAGAAGAAATATACAACCCTTCTGCCTTAAAATTCTTCTCTCATGAAGGAAATAAAAGGATTTGGGCATCGTTTACAATGGTACTTGACTTACTTTCTGGTGGGAAAATCTCCCTGGGGAAGGGAAATTTTAGGACTTCAAGAACACAGATACCAAAGAAATTTCCCCAAGATTTTAAAAGCACATTTCAAGAGTAGAGAGAACACTAACCTGTTTGGAAATAGTGTAGGATGACCAGAGAGGCATCAGGAATGTTTCACTGTAGCCACTTTCAAAGTCGTGGTGATGCAAGATATTGTATTTTGTGCGGTACAGTACTGCAGGGCGTCCATATAAAAGATGCTTCTCTAAAGATCAAAACAAATTACCTTTACGTTTATTACTGAAAATCTTAAGGATGAAAAAAAAAAAGGAGGGGTTGACTTTCCATCAGATGTTGATTTTTCAGTGATCATTAATGGGATACTGACCCCAAATAACTACTAAGGAAATCTTTTGACAGAGAGAGAAAAAACAGCTCTTCAACTGTCCTGGCTGCAATCCCTATTCCAAGCTCACAAACACCCTTTAAGATTAAAAGTCCCTTCTACACTTGAAAGCTTGTTTGTGTCACAGGGAGGAGAGAGGGTGTTTTTCCAAAAACTGGAGACTCTCCAACAATTTTTGTGTCCACATCTCAGTCACACAGGAGGTGATAAGCACTTATGTTTCATAGCTTTAAATCAGTAAATCCCTAATCTATCAGTCTTGCCACTCTTCAGTGGACATTCTCTCCTTCCTGTATTTTCTGTAAAAACTGTCTCAAGGGAGGTAAAAGTGGTCACTCACTCAAAGAGTAGGTTTTTTCCCACTTGGCTGATACAGATTTGTTCTGAAAACTGATGTGCTATTTTTGTCAGTGATATCAAAGAAACAAACTAAGAAAAAAACTTTTTCCTAACTTTGGCTACAAAAAGATGCCTCCAGCTCTGTAAAAACAGCCCTTCTTCTGTCTTGGTGGTATGTTATGGTTAAATGTCCTTAGATGACTTTGACAAGCTTGCTTATAAAAAGACAAAAACACTGAAAGAGATAGAAAAAAAAATAAATTTCCTGGATAATCTTGCATTGTTCTGTACAGTCCATTGAATTTGATAACCTTTTGGAAAACACACTTGGCTTGCTTTTGGAAATTAAAACACTGAAACAAGGAAAGTAGCCTAATACAGTTCCCAGACAGGCATTTAACCTGAAAGAAAAGGGCATGTTTTATTAGTGCTTGAGTACAAACAGAGGATGTTGTTATAGGCCTCAAGGAAAAAAGTAGGAAAGGCCTAATCTAAGGACAAAGATGATAAACTTGCTTTATTCAAGAGAAGCTGAAGTCATCTTTTTCTTCAACCTGTGAATAACAATACGGTGCACTGTGTTGTAAAGTGCACCATGAATTAAAACAACACTTGCATGAAGCAGAACTGCTTCTTTAAATAAGGACACATCATGCCATTTAACAGAGAATTGACAAATGAGCAAGTGCAATTGGTTTAAATGTTACACATTAAAATACACCAAAAATACTATTTTTATATTACTATAGTAAAGAAGAATGAAAACCAGAAACAAAAATAAAGATGTTGCGATTTGAATGGCAACAGTGAGGATGTTTTTCCTGATGCCATAAATTGCCACAGTGAGGAGTAGCTCTTCAATAATTGGGAAAATCAGTTTAACAAGATGAAAGCTGCAGGAAGGCAATTTAACTGACAAAGAAGAGGAATAAAGTCACCTTCATAAACTAAAGGATAGGCTGCATTGCCTGTTCCCAACAGAGAAACTGAAAATACCTCCACAAGGGAATTAAAACAAATTTCCTTAATCATCTGAACAATGCAATTTGAGGTGCCTCAAAAATCCATGTCTAAACTGAAAGCTTCAGAATTTGCTAATTTGGACAATTGCTATGGTAAGGGAAATGCTGTGAATTGTTATGCTGAACTTGATCACCACTGTGAGAAGGAAAACTCTGCTTTGGTGAGCCCTTCACTCAGTAGTGCTGCTCAGAAAAGCAGTTCCCATCCCCTCTCCTCTGCTCCTATTGCTCCACTTTAACCTGGGCCACGGCCCTGATGCAGCTGAGAGTGCAGCCACACAGAAGTCAGTGCTGATACACAGTAGGAGCTTGTGTCCAGGAGAGCTGGGAATGCTTTCTCCGGGGAGTAACATTGACTTGAACACTGAAGAACAGAATTGTACAGAACAGCTTGAACTAGCAGAGCACTTGTTTCACTGTGTAACCTGCACCCTAAGAGCCAAGCATTAAGACTTAGTCAGAGATTGTCAAAGCAGCTGTAGCATCCTTTCTAGGTGAAAGCCTGGACAACTATGGTAAAACCCAGCACACAAATACAGTCTGGTTTCTTCCCCAATTACAGCCTGTAGCTGAACAAAGTACTGCCTCGTGCACCCTCTCCTTTCCTCTTGTCTCTGCCTTCATATCTGAGCTTAAAACTTCTAGAGATGATGGAATGGAAGAGTTAAAACTCACATCACGTTGAACAATTCTTTAGTCTTGGTTCAGCAAAAGGTAGTGTGCACTTTCTCAAGTGAGCAGCACTTCAGCTTGCCCACAAATCTCCTGTGTGTCTGTGGGCTACTTTGACAGTTACTCAAAAAGACAGTTTACCACATGTTAACTAAACCACATCAGGAGTTGCTCTGGTATTTATTAATGATGCAAAGTAATTTACAAAAGAAAATGAAATCAGCTTTCATTAACTGAGGTATCAGGCTCTTACCTTCTGTTCCCTTGACATGAAAGCGCTTGTTGAGTTCATCCAACTTGTTCTTCTCGAGAATAGAAAAAAAGGAGCAAGATTAGGACCACTGGAGCACTCTAACATCTTGTTTTACTAGCACCTCACAAATCAAAACTAGTGCTATAAGACAGTGAGGATTTTCTTGTCTCCTCTTTAACAAAAAACCATAATTTTCTCCAAGGGGGCACAAAAACTTCACAGGGAGGACCTGGGAAATTCTTGCAGATCAAACCCTCTCAAAACAAATCGGCTACAACTTTATCAAAACTACTGCTTTAATAGTGGAGGCTTCCACAGATGCTAAACACCTACCTTATCATCACATGTACATCCTATATCAAAATCTGATGCAGAAGGTAGAGCTACAGGATACAGTGGTTTAGCAACTTCATCTGGCACAGTTGGTTTATAAACATTGGCTCTCAGCAGATGATTTAAACTTCCGTGGGTGCCATTATTGGGAGCAGGCTTTAATCCAAGCAGATCTATGAAACCACCAAGGAAAAATGAATGGTGGTTAGACTCCAAACATATATTCAAGCAGCAACTCTACTGAGCCAACACATTTACTTGTAATACTGTTTACACGCACAGTATGTTAGTGAAAGCTTTTAGTGTAATAAAAACACTGAGGGTTTTCTTTGTCCAAATCATAAAATTGTAAATGGTGCATGAATAGTATTGTTGCCTTTATGACAAAATGTTAATTGTCATTAATTGTCCAAAGACACTGCAAAAGTTTAAAACTGGACAAAGTGTTATTATAACTACTCCTTGAGCTTCCAGTGCAAACCTACAGTCAACGTGCTGACCTCACATCAAACATCTGCAACACAGTGATTTCTAAATAAGGGCTAACTACCACTTAGGTATTACATGTTTGGGGGGAAAAAAGTGAATTACATCTTTGAAACACCTTAAAGTTTTATTGTGAATTACACCTTGAAAGTTTAATTGCTCTAGAAAATTAGTACTAAAGAAAGGACCCTAATGAATATCTGTATACGTCATCAGATTCTTCTTCATGGCTTCAGTTCAGATTCGGGAAACATGATCACACCAGGAAATGCCATAGAAAATGAAGTGATCAACCTGAAGTGCTGCATATGACATGCAATTGCAGAAGGAGTCTCTGAACAGAAATCTCTTTCCTAGACAGCTGAGGACACCACACATTATAGAGGTGTCCATTTGATCTCTGTCAAGCTGCAAACATCAAAACTACAGTAACCCCCTTTACTGGCCAGCTCCAGAGCAAACTGAGACCCCTGAGAAGTGCCTTCAGCCCTCCTGGCAAGTGCTTGGGAAAGGAGGACTAGGAAAAAAACACTGAGAGGAAGTCAGGGCATAAGCTCATGGGTATCTAAATGAAGCCCTGTTAAAATAAGTTGCTGCTTTTGCAATTTCTCAAGCAGGCAGCTTACCACACATGACGTTGTAAAGTTCAATGTTTTCAAAAGGAGGCACTTTGGTCTTGTACTTGAAGGTAGGGCCATAACCTATAAAGACAGTCTTAAAAAAATATATATATGAAAGAAGAGCATTAAAATTTAGGGTGTTTCCACTGAATATTTACATTTCAGAGACCTTCAATGACCCTCCCAGACACTGCTCATACCTGCATGCTGTTTATCTTGTTGTCATAGCCATGATCTCCGTGAAAGAAACATTTTCCTGTTGGTTTCTTGTAAACGTCCATGGCTTTCCTAAATTGAAAAAAGTATTAGAAATTTTCGTTGAAGGTGGCTGATGTGGCAATATCCTTCAGGGCAGGAAGGTTAAGGTTACAGGGCAATGCATTGCTTATCTTTCATGAGTAGCAGTAATAGGGACTTGAAGGCTTACACAGCATCCCCAGGGTTTCTCCCTCTAATCCCACTCTAAGAAACAAGTCTTATTATTGATAAAAATCTTAGTATCTATTATTTTCTCGGACTTTCTCATATCACATAATCTCCTGCAGACTGGAGGTGTCAGACCATACTCTTCCAATCCTCAAAAGGCCAACAGAGGCTGCTCAGAAAGCACTTTTGTGATGTTACAATGCTGCAAATGTCATAAAATGCTATAAAGTGCTTTCACCTGTTTGCCTTCAGCCCAATAAAAAAAAATAGGTAACAGAAAAAAAGCTGAAAAAATAAAGATTTTCATGAAGACAAATAGCTGGGATAATAAATGCTATACCATAGGAATGCTAATTATCAGCTTGTTATTGAGATGGGTTTTTTTACAAAATATGTGGAAAAATAAGTATTGTCATAGGAATTATAATCACGAGCTTATTTCAGAGTACTTCCATATAGTTTTATAGAGCCACACGCAGGGGATACATGCAAAGGACCACATTATCCTCAGCAAAATAATGCTCAAAGTTTGACTTTGGCCTTATAGTTACAGAGTTACAGCAATTAGGGTGTAACTACTACTCTCCTGTAACTACCAATTACAGTTACACTAATGAATAAATTACTGGTAAATGAGATCTCTGAAAATTAATAAATAAGCCAAAGAAGGACTGATGTAATTAGTAAGAAATTACTAAATGTAAATTAACCTGGGCAATCTCATCCATTCCAGTAAAACTCTTAAAACTAAAGCTTTTATAGACCTAAAATTCAGAGTGTGATTCTTTGAAATATTCATAACCCCAACCACGGGGCAGCCTGCCAGCAGCCAGTGGAGTTATGCAAGAAAGCAAATGGGGTTTCTCATTCACTGCTTCGGCAGAGTGATCCTTGCATAATTCATGGAAAGATAAGCACAGATGTCAAAAGGCACTTACAACACACTGTGTTTGCCTGGCAGCTATATGGGCAAAAAATCCTACCATAATTCAAAGCTCACAACAGTCTACCATGAGCCAAAAGCTGTGTCATCTTCCAAGAAGCACTGAGTCAGATTCATGCAAAAAGACCCCACCATTCTCATACTGTAATGTGCAACACGTGCCAAAGTATATTCAAACAGAAAGCAGTGCATGATCCATAAACAAAGGCTACTCTATATGTGTGTGTGCCAACTGGTTTTCCCTCATTCCATTTTTAGCAAACTGCTAAACACTGCCCATATTCTATAACCAAAAATTCAGAGTCACACGGCTAAGAGCAACCCAAACCAGAGTTTTTGCCTGAGCTAAAGCATCCTAGCTTTCTGTGGATTTGTTCTGAAACAATACACTGCCAGCATTTACACTTTGATGTCCACCCTGTCACATCCTTCCACATGCTCTCAGACATTCACCCACTCTGCCAATATCTCAGTTTTCTTTCCATTCACCTATTGCATCCGCTCAAACTTTTGTTCCTTAACGTCCCCTCACCATGTAAGCCTGCCCCTTCCTCCCACATTCCCTGCTCCCCTGTTGGACTAAGCTTGCACCTCATTAGAAAGATTTATCAGCTTCCACATTTGAGCTAATCAGTCAAAACCACCAAGCTGCTTGAGCAAATCCATCTAGGTTTCTACCTTTTATCCAGAAACTGATTCCCCACACTTTAAAATATTTTGTGTTCTCAAAACTCCTCTTGCTCACAGGGTAGAGGAGTAGGATGCTAACAGACAGGGTGATCCTAAGCATCCCATTTCCTCAGAAGAAAAGACTGAAAATCAGGATGGAAGCAAAAGCAAGGGTTTACCTTGCCACGTGCCATTTGCGATCCACCAGTAAATGCACATCCTCAATTCTTCGGTTGTTAGCATAGTGCAAGCGTTTAGGCAGGTGCTGTTTCAGGTAAGGCTTGAAGTGCTGGTCAGGCTTTCTACACTGAAAAATAAATGGTTACAAATAGCACGCTGTGAGTTAGCTTAAGATGCACATAAAATCTTTGACTACAGAAATCAAGTTATTAAGGTCATCACTGATGGTGTCTGGAAAACAAAGTGCACATCTAGAGTATGTAGTCCAGTCATTTCTGTGCAGTATTTACATGCAGCCAAGGCCCAGGGAGCCATTCAAAGATATATTTGGAAAGTTTCATTGACAATCTTTATGAAACCATCAAACAAAATATCACACGTACTTAACTCACAGATGAAGAATTTTATTCTAACTGAAGCTAAGGTTAAGTTCCAGCAGAAACCTGAATGCTCAAAAATACTTCATCTGCAGATACATTTAAAGCCATCTGGTGACAGAAATTGGGTTTGGGGGATTTTTGTGAATTTCTTTCTTTCTTTCTTTTTTTTTTTTTTTTTTTTTTTTTTTTTTTTTTTTTTTTTTTTTGTCTTTTTTTTT
>VXBB01004033.1:188474-258558 GCA_013399915.1 Illadopsis cleaveri | reverse complement strand
TTTTTTTTTTTTAAATTTTAAGCACTTTTCTTCCATTAATGGCATGGTTAGAGTTGAAGGCTATCGAATGCACTTTTTTAGTGTCTTCAAAGTGCTAGTAAAATGTTTACCCTAAAAGATTACTTTCCAATTCTGAAGCAATGAATAAATAGACTCAATTCAGGGAGTAAAGAGAGTCCAGGAGATTCTGTCTTTGCACTGCCCAAAAAGGTCATAAAAGCTACTAAAGCAGCAAACAGCGGAAAACATGACAAACATTAATCTGTGCTCATGAACGGCACCATTTAACATTCTTTGTTTATAATAATGGTTGGTTGATTTTCCTGTCTAAAGAGTGAGAAAAGAAAGATGAATAATGCCACAAATCAAAAAGTGAACAATGATGTATAGACAGATACCTCTCAGTCCTAAATACTTACTGTAAGGTTGGCAACAATCACTTTAGGGTCATCTGTATGCCAAAGGTATAAAAAAAAAATAAAAAATAGAAAAGATTAAAAATTTGCAAAAGAAAACACAAGGACAAGCATACTTCCTAATACTTCCCTGACCTTAACTAAATGTGCTTTGTATGTATCAGTCACAGAATCATTTGGATTGGAAAAGACCTTCAAGATCAAGTCCAATCATTAATCCAGCACTGCCAAGTCTATCACTAAACCATGTCCCTAAGTGCCCCATCTTTTAAACACCTTCAGGGATGGTGACTCCCTCACTTCCCTGCGCAGCCTGTTCCAGTGCTTGACCATCCTTTTCATAAAGAAATGTTTCCTAATATCTGAACCTCCCCTGGCACAATTTGAGGACTCTTCCTCTTGTCCTGTCACTTGTTACCTGGGGGAAGAGACTGATCCCCACCTGGCTACAGCCTCCTTTCTGGGAGTTATAGAGAAGGAGAAGGTCCCCCCTGGCCTCCTTTTCTCCAGGACAAACACCCCCAGCTCCCTCAGCTGCTCCTCATCTAACCTGTGCTCGAGGCAGACCCTCCACCAGTTAGTTCCATTATCCTTCTCTAGACAAATCCCACCCCTTCAATATCCTTTTTTGAGAAGGGCCCAAACACAAACCCAAGACTTGAGGTGCAGCCCCACTAGTGCCAAATACAGAGAGACAATCCCTGCCCTGGTCCAACTGTGACCACACTGTTTGTGATCCAGGCCAGGATGCCATTGACCTTCTTGGCCATATGGGCACACACTGGCTCATGTTCAGTCATTGTCAACCTGCACCCCGAATTCCTTTTCCAAGGGCAACTTTCCTGCCAGTCTTCCCCAGCCTGCAGTGCTGCAGGTGGTTGTTGTGACCCAAGTGTAGGACCCAGCACTTGGCTTTGTTGAACCTCACACCACTGGCCTTGGGCCATTGATCCAGCCTGTCTAGATCCCCCTGCAGAGCTCTCCTACCCTCCAGCAGATCAACACTCATGCCCAGCTTGGTGTTGTCTGCAAACTGATTCAAACTTGATCCTCTCGTTCAGATCATCAATAAAGATATTAAGCAGAACTGGCCCTGATCCTGAGCCCTGGGGAGCACTCTGGGCCCAGCCATCAAGACAGTTTTTTACCCACTGAAGGGTACTCCTGTCCAAGCCACAGGCTTCTATTTTCTCCAAGAGAATGATGTAGGAGACAATATCAAAGACTTTACAAAAGTCTAGGTAAACATTATCCACAGAAGTTTATCCACAGAAGCAGGTCACCTTGTCATAGGAGGTCATGTTGGTCAAACAGGACCTGACTTTCCATCCATGCTGGATGGGCCTGATCCCCTGGCTGTCCTGCATATGCTGTGTGATGGCTTGGTGACATGTAGTTCTTTAGGTACTGTTCTCACTGTTTTATAATCTGGGCCTTAGTTTAATACATATTTTGTTTTCTGCAAACACATACTTTCAAGATTTTGGCTGTTTTACTTTAAAATAAAAAATTATTCCCAAACACAATGACTTTCCTTGAAAAATTTTGAAAGCACACTTGAATGCAAAAATGCACTCTGCTAGAAGGAGGAAGATAAATACGTAGCATTTTCTGGTTACTTTTAACATTTGACCAATTTCATAGGCTACTGCTGAATAAGTGAAAAGCCACAGTAAAATATTCTGGATTTGTCTTTGGGCTATTAAAGGGAAGGCAAGATGTGTAAACCCCCAACCCAGTAAAAATCCATACTAACTATGTTCTTTATAGAATACGGGTAGGGGGAGGAGGAAACATTTTTCAGTCGTGAGAGGAAAAACAGGCTAAAAGAACATTTTGGGAAGTGAAAATCTCTTGCTCAAATACTATTGTTTTGGTCGCTTAAGGCATGATCTTGCTGAGTTTGAAATGGACTCCACTGCATCTCAAAACACAAGCTGCAGGCTTTTGCATTGCAAAGGTGTGTTTGCAGTATGGAGACAGTATTATGGAACAATAAAGAATAAAGAATTTGGTAATTCGCCATTTAAGGTGGTAAACCCAGTTCTAAAGGTAAGAAACATGCTTTGTTATTCTACATTCAAACTGCTGATTCATAAGCAATAGCAAATATTCAAACTAGGAAGCTGCAGACAGAGGCCAAAACAGGAAAATGTTATTGTGGGAAAACAAGTGGTATGACTCAGAGGTCAGAGAGAGAAGCTGATCTTTTTGAAACATATTGGCATTCATACTCTAAGGAAAACTTAATTTTCTCAGCAATTTGGGAAGAAAAGGATTGAAAGATCTTTAAAAAAAAAAGACTTCTCAGAACTGAAATTTGTTCTCAGTAGACTGCAGAGTGTAGGAATTCAGTCTCATGCTAGTCTACAAAATTTGAACATGTGCACTATTTTCAACAAATTTTTACACATTCATCATATATTCCTCGAGCATAAATACTCAGGTAAAAAAAAGTTTATAGTAAAATAAATGCATACACAAATCAGTATTAAGGCTGTTTTACCAGATTCTTAGGATTTTTGCTATTATTCTGGAAGTATTTGGTCTTCAAAGATGGATCTTTCTATGAAATTTGTCCTTGCCCAGAGCGTATCTGAAGTATTGTGAGGAAACACTTGGCTATCTCAGCTATCTGATCTTCCCCTCTATCACAAGTTGTCACTCTTGGAAGCATGTGGTGCAATAAATACAGGTACTTATGGTTTATTTATGAGTTACACAGTTTGCATGGGAGCTTAAACTGCTGGCAAAGCCAGGTTTGCCCTCATATGCTGAACCAGAGCAGTCAGGGTGGAGGCACAAGCCCTGTCCTGGTACCACTGCCCTGGAGGCAAAAGGAGGGCAGCTGATCTGTAATGCTTGAAATTAAGAGAGTTAGTTTCACCAGAGGACTCCTTCCTGAACCCTGAGAGCTATTGTCAAAGATGAGTTAATCTCAAACACTGTCAGGGTAAACTTCTAAAGGCATAGTTCAAAATAGCAACAAGTTTTACTGACAACATTGGCCCTGAAGGCATGCGCTAATTATAATATAATCCTTATATCCTTCAACATCTCTAATCCGTTGCTGTTTAGCAACCCACATGACTTCTCATCTATGCCAAAAGTATGATAAAACTACTGAATTCAAAATTACCAAGTCACTTTTTTCCTATTAGCTTAAAAAATGTACCAGACGCTCTTTTTTTTATATCCAAGCTGTGCAGTGCTGAGATTGCCCAAGTACAGTTTTTGTTGACAGAGGAGAGAAGTGCATGAATAAACTCACAATGACATGTAAACTGGCATGAGAAACTGGCTTGGAGTTCCCATTCCTCCTTGATTTAAAAGAGTGGTGTTTAACCCAGAACATTTAAGCTCTCCCCTTGACAGTTCTACCACTGTGGAGTCTGTGAAGTACAGACTGGAAAGGGAGTGAGCAGCTGTCCTCAGTGAGATTCCCCCTGAAATTCCTGCCAACACCCCACAAATTTACACCCTTGGGACAGCATCACTTCAAGGAAGGAATAGAGTCTAATTCTCAGGACATAAGAGGTACAATTAAATAAACTTACACTTTAGATTATTGCTAGACCTAGGGCGAATTCGCCCTAAAGATCCAGGCAGCAAAATTATATCATCCACATTAGTCAGATAGTTGCTTAAAAATTCAGTTCTTTCACAAGTCGTGTCTTCCATCCCTGCAGAAAGCGAATGCAAAATTAATCTACCCTGAAAATAAACACATTTTCCAGAACAGCAAAAAAAAGAAGACCCCAAACAGCCTGTGTATTATTTCCTTCCAGATGACTAATCTTGCTCTTTACAGCCATCTGATTCCAACAAAATACACTGGTAGGACTCAAACTAGGAGTGCCTATGTGAGAGAAATACCAGTCTCAGCATCGTAGGAACAGTCACCACATATACCATGTGCACACTGACTCAACTCCAAATTAAACTCATGGAAAAATCAAAGTCTGTTTCTAGTTTAATGTACTACTTTGGGGATTATTTCCTTTTAAACAAATGATTTTAAGAGGAATAGCACGCAAAAGGTACTGTCTGTTGGTGGTCTGTTCTAAGGCAGTCGCAGATAAACAATTTTCTCTTGCAGATATTTGTGGTGGGGAGGAATGTACTATCAGCCACAGGAGATTCTCAGCAAAACTGCCACCCCTGGAAATCCTTCCTGACCCTTACCTTTCCCTATCCACTGCCAGAAAAGAGGTATATGCCATTTTATTGCTGATGTAGCAGTTCATGTGAGACTCTCAGGAATAAAGATCTAAAAAGAAGAGGACCTTAGGCGGCATCGCTAAAGAAGTTATGCAAACTCAGGTTTTCCTTTAATAAAACTCTCTTTTTCTTTTTGCTAATATTTACTATTCCCTATATTGCAAAGTTTATTCTAATGTTTGAAAGAATAAGACCTACCAAATAATATCTGTGCTTTTAGGTGATTACATCTGACCATGAAATATCTTTTTACCTCCTTCCTCATTATTTTGATGACTTTTCCATCTAAGCAGGGCACAGTCTTATATTCCACAGATATAAGAAAGATATTCCAGTCTTTCTTCCAATAGGACAACTTAACCCACTAATTGCTATGGAAATGCCTCAATCTAAAGTCCTATTCTTCTCATGTACAGGAGAACAAGGCTATTACATTTTTCATTCCATAAAAACTGAAAAGAAGATTACTCTAGACAAATTATAGCCCTCCAATAGATGCAAGAAGAACTACAGTTGGATATGATCTCAGGAACACCAAGATTTGAAAAGCTCTGAGTGAAGAAGTAAATATCCAGATCACTGTTATTAAAGAGAAGTGTCCCTCCATGACAATTAACAGGTGAGCTGAGTGGCCAGTTCACACCAATTGGCTTTTTTTGGGAGAGTTAAACTACTAGAAAAAAGATCAGCACAAAAGTATCTTAAAGGAGACTTTGATTTATAGGTTACCTATTATATTTACAACTACATTGCTCAAGCATTTATCTTCTGATAAATATTATGGTTTAAAATTTACCGTGATCACCAACAAATATAACATTGACACATCGATGCAGTTTCAACTGTTTCAGTCCATCCATTAGTTGCCCTACTGTCTTGTCAATCTCTCTCAGGGGATTCACCATCATCTGTATAAATATTCAGAAAGAAAAAAAAGTTAATTCTGTCATTGCAATGTTCCTACTTCTACAAATGGGGGTCCTTTGGCAAAATTCTGGTGGGAAAATCATCCAGGTCAAGAGGCAAAGCCTTGGCTGAGCTGTTACTCCTACATTTATTGTACCATTTCCTTTTATATACCCACACCATGATTTCATCATGAGAAAGCCCTGCTGAGATGCTGACAAAAGACAGCAAAAAGGTCTTTATGGCTGATCCTAGGCCTCCCATGAACGTGTACAGTTGGTAAACCAATGTGTAGATAGTAGAAAAACACATGTGACTTTGGGGTTCAGTTTGTTTCTTGCAGATGGAAAGCAGTGCTTTTAAAAGAAAACAGTATTTTATGTGAATGCTTTAGTCAAGAAATGAACATGAGATGAAGCTTTAGACTTGGGATTCACATGCCAAGTCACTTAATGAAATTCACTTCAAAGGACATCTGATTCCAGGATGACAACATGCACGTCACTTGAGTAGCACATGGGGCTCAGACGGAGTGCTCTTCAGCTTCAAAGCCAAGAGCTTCCAACAGCTCAAATGGCAATTCTGGCAAAACTGTCAGCAGGCCCTCGAGGGCACAGATACTGTACTGTGATTTCTTCATTTAAGTTTCTTCCTTATTAAAAAGCAAAACAAAACAAAAAATGAAACAAAACAAAAAACGCACACACAAAAAAACCCCCAAACACCAAAAAAATCCCCCCTAAAAACTGAAAAAGACACAGGAATATGTTTTCAGCCTTAAGAAAATAAAATATTTTTTACCAGATGGCATAGAGAGGGAAAAAGCAAGACTTTAGGCAGAAGGCTCATTTTGTTTTGATTTTGAGAAGCATGTGTTGTCACTAGATGGTAACTTCTTCCTCGTCTGTTTGGTTTGGCTGGTTCAAGTATCCACAATAAAAAATCTTCCCAATGACAAACAGAAAAATAACAAATTCTGGATGAGAAAAAACTAGACTTTGGCAGAGTTTTCTAAAACAAACGCCATGTTAGTGTGACCCAGAAAGAGATGGTTCAGAAATTCTCCCTCTGCCTGAGTCATTATGGGATAGATGTTAATAAGTCTGCTAGGTCACTAGACAGGAAACGTCAACTCCCATGTGGCACTATAAATACACAGAGAAAGGACTTAGAGGAGAAGGAATCATGGTGGGGAAGGGGAGGAACAATTTCTGCAACATATGGAAGTGGTTCAGACAAAGAGTAACATTTTGAAACCTTTTGATTCGGGAAATCCTAAGTAGTCACTTAAGTTAAAACTTTGAAATGTTCAAGTTCAGAAAAAAAGAAAACTGTGTATTTCAGCATTCTTTCACTCTCCAATACAAAGAGTTTCTTCTACAAATGGGAACTCCATTTTTATGAAAGTCTATTTATATTGTGTCAATCATATAAGGAAATACAACTTTCACTCAGAATCCAAAGCATATTGAAGGAAGCTGGAAATCCAGACAGATTTCCCGTTAAGGTCTACTTTTGTCAGCAAGCTTGAGTCTTCTTTTAAAAAATAGTAATGATGATAAAAGGATAGAGCAACAATAATTCAAGGATTTCAAATGATAGTTCTGTTTAGCTACCCTCTCTTCAGCAGTCTGACCTCCTCTTACAGCTCCTCTCAGATATAACTCTCAAAGATTTATTGGCAAACAAATTAAGCTGTTGCATAAACCTTTCTCCACCTAATATCAAGACTTTGGAAGACTGTACAGAACCATTTTATCTCTCAAGATACATGGTTCTCTAGGATGGTGCTACAATAAAGAGTTTTGTAGCATTGTGAAAGTGCTGGGTGTGGGTTCTGAAACATACAAAAAACAGCTGGATTCTCTCACAAGTTTTCCCATAGAAGAAATCTGATAGGAAGGAAGGAAGGAAGGAAGGNTAATTTATTTTTTTTTAATAATAGGTTGGATCCATCCTGTACTGCATTTCATTTCTGTCATCCAAGGATTAACTTGCAGATATGATGGCAACTATTACTTAATAGTAGGGGTTTTTCTCCTGAAATAAGGGTGTCAAATTTTCACAGTTGACTTATCAGAAAAAGTTATTTAAGTAAGTTTGGATGACCTTTCCATTCAGAGAAAGAAAGGCAAAAAAAGAGCAACATATGTTCATGTCCCTAGGAATGTTATTTCTACTCTATTTCATGTCAGCTTGAAATGGCCAAGTAGTGAGTAATAGCAATATCATCCATAGTAGTTATTAGTAACTACTCTCAGGTAAATCTTAAAACATTAGAAGTTCCCTGGAAAACTCCCGGGGTTCTATAGGTGATTTTTCCTTTTTTGCATGTCCCTGTCTGCCACGTTTTTACACTTAAATAATGTGTCTCAAAATAACTCTTTAAAGTTGAATTGTGCAACAAATCAAAAAAACATCCCCACAAAATATCTCTTGAGAATAATGTTTATAGCCTCTTGTAGGATACTGTGAGGTGCAAAGGCTTTTGTTTCTGGCTTAAAGGAGAAATACGTAAATTATTAGCGCCAGGTGGATAAAGAGTACACTAAGGAATACTCTTCATCCACTTGCACTTTTTCCTAATAAAGCAATTTGTATTTGATGTTTTCCTTGTGTACCACCTCTTGCAAGTACACTATTCAGAAATCCTGCAATAAAATTCCTTACCCTCCAAAGTCACAAAATTACTTTAAAAAGTGTATTTTTAAAACAAATGTTCTTTCTCTTTTAGATTTTATTAGTCACATTTTCAGGACATTTCCACAACCATGATGACTAGACACAAAACCTCAAATAATCACCATGCTCCCATGAGCTGGGAGTTACAAAGGCTACAACATATTGCAGAACTTGTAATAGTACAGAAGGTTTAGCAGCAGTGGTAGGGTCTTCCCACAGATTTTTTTGACATTGCCTCCAGCTGATGGCTGGATTTAAAAAAAATAAAAGATTATAAAGATAACTTTCCCTAATGCAAACAGTCTGAAGCAAGAAAAACACAACTCACAGAAGGTTTGGTCTGGTTTGGCTGCTCTCCTTTGGGTCCTACAGTACATTTATAAAAGTTTTGGCGGCAAAATCCCAACCTGAAGCATGGAGTGAACTCCCAAGTTGAAAAAAGTAAAGACAGCGTAGTGCCTAAAAAGCAGCACCTGCATCATAAATATTTGGAACTTACTTTCTTCCGACGAGTTTCCGTAGAATACTGATCCACTCTATGTACTTTTCTTCTTTTCTTTGGAGCTGCAACTGGTCTTTCCTGTCTCCTCTTAGGAGGAAGCTTTCTCTTAGGTCTCTTAGGCGGAGTAAGAGGGGAGCCATAACTACTCTCCTGTACTGACAGGGAGAGATGTCTGCACTCAGAAAAAAAGCCTGTCTCAACTCACA
Organism: Illadopsis cleaveri; assembly: GCA_013399915.1. Classification (NCBI taxonomy): domain Eukaryota; kingdom Metazoa; phylum Chordata; class Aves; order Passeriformes; family Timaliidae; genus Illadopsis; species Illadopsis cleaveri. The sequence goes on along the minus strand of VXBB01004033.1, from coordinate 249,625 downwards.
TCAGATAGTAAAGCTACCTGTGCCAGATAATCCTGAAGCATAAATGCTATGGCCTTATCAAATATTTAGGCTTTTGGACAATTTAGGATCTACCCCTTTTTAAGGAGGAATTCACCAAATTGTACTGAAAGCGGAACAGCAGTTACAAGTGCAGGCAGCATAAAAGCAAATTAAACTGATGTTTCAAAAGATAGGTGGGGCTTCTGTGTTTGAAAATACATAGTTATATAGGGAGTGTTAGTTATCAAATATTAATCCATTAATATCAAGATTTAAGTTAATTTCAATTACAGCAAAATTCATTGCACACAAGTTAATGAGTGTCCAGGGTAGAGTACCAGTAGAAATACAACATTTCACTTGAATGACAGTTCAAGTATGAGCATTAGAGGCTTTCCAGTCTCAATGACTTCTGCAAGGTTCCCCACACCAATGTTTTGGCTGAATTAGTGACATCAAATAGCAGTGCTCATCCATAGTCCCTGCACCTCACTGAAATCACCAGAACCCCATTTGCCACTATTTGGGGGTCTGCAGATCAGAGATATGTAGGTGAGACTCAGTTAACATGGAGCTCGTATTCTTCAAATTAGCTGAGTGGGGTGCATTGGTGGCACTGCATGAGAAATTTGTGTTGCTACCTGCTTTATTACCAGCTTTATGGGCATTTTGAGAATTTAATTTCCTAGCAGTTTCAGTGTGGCATCTCACTGGGTAATGTTATTGTCCCTAAATGCACGATTACCTAGGAGAGACTTATGGAAGGGGGGAAAAAAAAAAAAAAAGAAGGAAAACACCCCCAAGATCTAGCTAGAATAATAAACTACTATCCCATTAATCAACTTCCTCAATTTCAAACTGTCCCACTCTTGCTGACTTTAACACAACTCACAGGCCCTTGGCACTGCTCGAGATGGCGTGAGAAGAGCTGACAGGTGACACCTACCAGGAGATAAACCACAATCTGCAACGGAGCACGCTGAGTGGGCTGGGGGAGAGTTGGAGATTTATGATGCTATTTAAGTCCTATCTACTTAGGCAGTTTCTCCCAGTTGTTGAGTTACAGAGCTCCATAAACAGGGAAGGGGAAGAAGGGGATGTTACCATCTGCCATGCTGTTTCATTGCTTCCAACGCAAGCAGCTGGAAAGGAGATTCTAGTCCAGTCTCATTCGTCTTTCTCCAGAAAGGCATTTTAATAAAGCAGCACCAGAGTTTTCTGTTTTTAAAACGCTTCAAGCTTTGTGCAGTCCTGATGAGAGGAGCGGCAGGGAAAGGAAGGATTCTCATTTTCCTGTCTCTGAATTGGCTCAGACAGAGCTCCACAATGCCAGAAACACGTGAGCACAGGAGACCCAGGTCTGAACACTGAAGTGACTGTCTCAAGTCAGCATGTTAGAGGAGCAGCAGAAACGGTTTAGCACTGCCAGATTTCGATGTATTTTAGAGCTCTTATGGTAGTATATTTCTAGAATATTTTATATTTAAAAAAAAAGTTAGCTAGGAAAAAAAAAAATAAGCCAAGTTCTTATTAACCAGCCAATTCTTAGTCTTGCTTGAGAAGAGTCAGAACAGAGTTATGGAGGAGGGAACCGAATCCCTCCCTGCTTACAGAAGGGAACTGTAACATCACAAGGGTAACTAGCCAGCCAAAGCTTTGCTTCTTGACCTGGATGGACCAATCTACCAGAGTTCAACTGCAGAAGCACAGAGGGAAAGAAAAAAAAAAAGGCGGAAGTAAATCAAAAGCAAGCATATATTTTTTAACTCCCATAACTGCTCCTGGAAACATAATAGAATCCACTGACATACCTCTTAAATGTTTTTAAAGCAAAAAAAACCCCAAACCATACCAAACCAAAAGAAAAAAACCAAAACCAACAAAACACAAAACATCCCCACCCTGAAGCAAAAGAAACCCAAAAAACCCCAAACAAACAAAAAAAAAAGGAAAAAACCCTAAAACCTAGACAGCCAACTCATTTACACTGAAATTCATGCTAGTGGATATGCAAAGTTACACTTATGGAGACTAGCTGTAATATCAATTCCATTGATATAAAAACCACTCACAATTCACCAATAAATTTTAAGTGTATTTAAATGGAAATTTACCAATAGAAAATCTAAATGTATCCCTTTACTTTTTGCTTTAAGACACTCTGCACCTAGGCTGCTGTGCATGTCCTGGGAAGATCTAAGAGCCATCTGGATGCCATTAGACCTCTAAGATAATACTTTTAAAATAAATTTAGAACATTATTTGGTATAATAAGCTCAAATAAAAATTCACTTTATTCTAATAAAGATTTAGAGATTTTCAAGGTAAAAAACTATTCCTCAAACTACTAACTGCAGTAAGAAAAATCAGCATGAAATATTCACTTTTCAAAAGAAGAAATAAGAAGCCCATTGTAAATATAACTCGGAGTTGTTACAAGCTTGTTTTCAAACTTTATTGTTTAGTTGATCTGCCTTTGCATGAAGAAAAATTGTCAATAATACTCAAAATGTCTAACTGCTGCCAGCTGTATACAAGAAAAAATGATTTCACAGGGAAGTCATGCTCTTGGTATCAAGGAATTAGCTAAAAGGGATTCTTTCAAGGACTTTCTTCCAGATGATGTAAATTTCATAGCTCCTAAAAATTATGCTGGAACCAGTGTCAAGAGAAACAATATAAAATACTTCCTCTGGCTTTTCTATCCCAAAACCAGCCCCCTAGCAAACCTCAACATCTGTGTACTTACACAGCTGTATTCATTTACTTAGATTTCCATTCACAAAGTTTGGTCCACTGTTTGAACTGCAAACCTGTATACGCTCTTCTGCTAACTCATCTGTTCTCAATTTGCTAAAAACTGATTTCATGTCTTCTTGTGTTTAATACAAATGGTATAAAACTATCTATTTGCAAAACTCTCATAAGCTATTAATTCACACTTACAAAGAGCCAAAGCTTTGTGTTGCAATTAGAGATCATACTTCAAATAACCATCCACAAGAACCCCCATTCAGGAACAGCCTTTGGGGGCTTTTTGCTTTTATAACGACTTTTCCTATTATGAACACTTTGCTACACTTCACTTCTTAGGCTCTTATAATTAACCTGAAACTAGATTGCCACATTAGATGCTAAGCAGATTTGTTAAACATCGCAATTTAAAGAACATTTTCAAGGTCATCATCTTACTATTCCTCCTTTAAATCTATGGAAAAAAGCTCCACAATTCTGTTCAGAAGGAAATGGCTGTATCCAGATAAATAAAATTAGAATTTTCAATCATAAGGCACATATAGTAATTGTAACATTTTACTATAAAGCATTATTAAGAAATACGTCATTAAATCAGAGAGCGTTCATTACCAATACCTTGCCTGACTGAATCAGACTCAACTCCTGTTCTGAGTCAAATGACAACATGGACACATATCCATCCATGTCTGTCAATTTAGCAAGTGTTGGCAGATCTTAACCCCTGCATATCCAGAAAAAGGACAGCTTCTCTCCATCCAAAATGAGGCTTCAATGCTGATTTGAAATAATTCCTCACATCCACTGCTCTAGGACCATGGCTCAAACTGCTCCAACAGGGCAGCTACCCACAGCAACTTTATAACCGCTGCAAACTGTTTAAAAACAGCCCAAATAACTCAACCATACTAAAAAATATTAATGCTGCTTCTCTTTGCTCTCTCCTCCTGTCAAGAGCAGCCACCAGATGTAAACCAAACAAATAAGAAACTACTGCTGGGTACCTGGCTGCTCGAGGAGATTGGCATTGCCTGCCAGAGGGCAGGTATCTGATACACTGCTCGCTCTTTGAAGATTGTAAACACATTTGCTTACCCTTTGAAAATCTTACATAACCTGAAGTCTTGTGACAGGAATCTGCAGGCATGCATTTGCACTGCAACTTTGCACGATGTCAGACATCATTGGAAATGCCAGACCCCAGCCACTTGAAGCAGGATATTTGGGTACAGCATTTACTTTCCCTCCCCACATATCCCAGACAAGTGCATTGTCTTTAAGTTCTTGTCACCTGGACAGTGTTGTCAGGGAAAACAATACCCATCAGTCCCAGCCAGCTACACAAAGTCAAACAAGGGGTTAAACTACTGCAGCACGTTGCACATAGTTTTTCATTCAAATGCCTTACGATGCTTTAAAACTTCTTCCAAACTCAACAGTATGGTCCTGAGGGAACAGTATTGGAAAAGCCTTCTGAACCCCCGTAGGGCCAATATGAAACTGGAACTAACAGTCTTTTACGTTTCCTGGCAGACTGGAATTATCACTTTGGCTTCTGCAGGCTGTCAACTTTAAAGAAAGCTTTTTTCTTCTCTGCACTTTATCCTAATATTTTCTGTATTATATTTTAATTACTTTTCAGAAGGATAAACTGTTAGAGGAAAGCTAAATTATGTGGTTGCACACAAATATATTCCTGTCTTTGCCAAATAAATCTTTCCATTTGCATTATCATATCACACTGAGAAATAGTCTCCTGAAAGGCACAGGCAGTTCCTTCACCCAGAAGTGAATTTTACATGATAAATCCTACAGAAGATAACCTATTTTTTTCTGGCAGAGGGGAAGCATAGTGCAGAAACAGGTGAAAACAAAGTTCCTAAAAATGTTACTTCTGAAGAGCCTCAATATTTCAGGGGGAAAAAAAAGTATTAAAGACAAAAATGGTTTTTCTGTAGAAAAAAAATTCCTGTGCTAACCTCTGAGTTGAAAGGACCATATCTGTGGCCAGCAGCATCTGGTTGCTCAGAGTAGAAGGCATAAACATAAGGCCTGAAAGAAAGAAAGGTTAGCTTTCCTTTGACAATACCACAGAAACACAAACTGGCCAGGTCAAGTCAAATCGAATCAGCTTTCCAATGAGACCTAGCTCTCTGGAAAAAGAGCTGTTTCTCAGTCATAGAATCCTACAATTATTTAACAGTTCTTTGTTTCCATGGTATCATTTGTTGTTTTGCAGCTTTATTAAACCCAAGAACACATGCAAGGAGGCACATGGGGTACCATCTGAGGACACATGCTCATTCTAAATCTTGCAGGAGAAATCACAACAGCTGAGACTTGCAGCAGCATGTGGGAACTTGTGTAGTAAAACCCACTCATAATTAAAATCTTAACATTTTGCTAGTGCTCAGTGTTCATTTCTACAACTGCCATTGCTGTAAGGTTGTTAAACCATATAAGGCTCAGTAGGATAAGAACAATCCAAGTTAATCCGTGTAACTACATGCTTTTTGGTAAGAAATAAATACATACCATATATTTACTTGGAAGAATCAACCTGCTGATGGTTAAAAGCTGGTATGAAAAAACCCCAAAAAACTCAAACCAACCAAGCAAAAAAACCCCAAATCCCAAAGAACTCACACTAAACACAAAACCCAAGCAAATCCTTAAATCAGTGATGGCTTGTAACAGACAAAAATAAATTTCAGAACTAAATTTTTCTTGCTCTTCCAGCTACTTATAAAGAGAAGACAAACTAGCAGCTATCCAACAGTAGATGACAAGTGGATTACCTTTCATTGTCTGGAAGGGTTAACCATTGAAGTATTGTTAATATTCTCCGCTCATGGGGGATAACGCTGGACCACAAAATACAAAGATATATCTTGTTATCATAGAACACAAAAAGCATCAACAAAATTCTTGCTATGAACTGAATGCAATATGAATAGAATGTATCATAATAGCATAATTTGCTCTCAGCATGCTGTATCTTCCTTGTTGCCTAATACTGATTCTTAATTTGCAAACAGAATCACATCAGACCTCCTGTATGTCTACATATTCCAAAAGAAAGTTGATTAAAAGTTCGCAAATGTAGTCAGAACTCAAAGCAGTAAATCTACCTCTTCTAAGCAGGAGTGAATAAAAGATCCATTCTGGTGCCTTTAACCCAGATGAACCTTTTTGTATGCTGCCATTGGATAGCTGGCATGGGTAAATCCCACTATACTGCTCACACCAGTGTAAGTTTAGAAAACCACTCTGCTCTGGTAGTATTCCTTTTTCTTGTTTCAAGACACTGGAAAAATTTCCATTGCCTTAACATTAGCCACTGAGGGTTAGGCTGGTGTGAATCAGAACAGAGCCATCTGAAACACCAGGCCAGCAGCACAGTGACTGAACCCTGACAGCGTCTCACTCTGCAGAACACACTCATCTCACTTTACTGTTTGTACAGTGGTTGCCATTCTCACCTGGCTGCTGAGGCCAAGTTCATGCTGTGAGAATGACTAACCTTAGAAACAGCTGTAAAGTTCCAAATATGTCATCTTAGGAAAGCTCTGCAGGTCAGTGACCACACAGTCATTTTAATACAATAGCACAGTCAGTCCAGGATCCATTAGATCTATAGCAGAATCCCAACACAGGAATCAGACACCACCATCAGTCACCATAACAAACTGAATTCAGCACTCTTTGGAAACCTCTGGCAGAGAAATAGAGATGGCAGCAGTCACTTGGAAATACCTTAGTTTTTAATGCCTTATAGACAAACAGTAGTCCTCAGTCTCCAACTACACAGAGAACTTAAACTGTAAAAATGAGAATTTATACTAAAATTTGCAAATAAGGCAGAATTTTAAACTGGATTAATAATTTTGGGTACTGTCCAATTTTTATATTTTTAATTACTTGAGCAATATGGAAAAAAAAATCCATTATTTCAATAACTCATTTCTGACTAAAATCTTTTGAAAATTCTGTTTTCCCGAGTCTGCCTGAAAATTCTCCCAAAAATATTCTGAGTACCAAATGAAATGCAGTTTTAAGGCATGTATGTTTCAATCATACATAAATTGGCTGCCTCACTCCATTACTAGTGCCATTCATACAACCTGTCCTTGGCTACCTTTTTTACATTCTATATCCCCAAGCATGCATTGGCCAGGGTGTTTATGTAGATTGTGTAGCTATAGAGCTTAGGAATCACATTAATTTCTTTGGTTTGTAAAGCACCAGCGTAGAGTGCTATCAGATTTCATCCTGCAAGCCTAAACCTATCATCAACTTATGGTGTGTTTTGTTATTCCCTCCACATGCCTTATGGTATTTAGAACAGTAAAATGTATTATTTCTAAAGGAATCACAAAAAAAAAATCGTCAAATCCCCTTATTACTTCAGTCTTGTAGCTTAAACATTTTCTTTGCTCCTGCAATCCTGGCAGAAGCTGTAATAAAAAGACTGATCAACATGAATTCCTCAAAAATGATCAAAATTCATTCATTTTTGGTTGTAAAGATACATTTCAGTGGGGACAAGGGAAAATAAATTGATTAATTAAACAAGAGAACAAACAGCAAAAATCCTCAAGGCTGTCTCTTAGGAAAGAGAAAGTGGATGTCTTGCTCAAAGGACAGACTATCACAAAATGAATGAATCAGAACTTTAAGTCAATCAGACTGGTGATGCCAATTAATATAAAAGCACAATAAGAGTCTTCCACACTCAGAGGACTAAGAAGCATTGCTCGCAATACTAAGGAAGCAAAAAACACACTTTAAAGTGAAAGTAATTTTTCACATAGTCACACATCTTTTCTTTAGACAACTGTTAAAAGTCAGTGCATGAATCTAAAGCAGCAAACTGTAGCATCAGCTTTAGTTATCAGAAACATTGTACAAATAAAACAATAGCGGGTTACAGGTAGGCTCCAACCTACCGAATGCTTAGAGAAAGGAAAACAACACATTGAATTAATTCTGAATTATTAGTTAAAAAATCTCCAGAAAACATAAGGTACTTACATAGACCAGAAGAACGTGCCAGCTTTCACCCCTTGCTTGGCTGCAGTAATCCAAATCTAATGAGGAAAATATAAGAGGATTAGAATGTGGTCAGATCTCTAATGACTCTCTGAAATCAAAAGAAAATGTTTTCAAGACACATTCTTCTATGCTTAGCCTAGAAGTGAAAATTGCAGTTTTCAGCCTCGGCCCTAATTTGAAAATGTGGAGTGACAAACCTATGCAAACTCTCTAGCAGTGGGTCAGCTGCTGTGTTGTAGACTTTCACCCCTAAATCTCTATATTGCTTTTAATTAAAAGCACTAAGTTTCATGGCCATGAATTCCTCCAGTATTTAATTTCATTTTCAAAACCCAGGCACTATTCACCTGACCGTTTTAGCATTCAAGTTTTGGAGGATACTCAGTTAGAAAGGAACATACCTTAACACTAATCAGTGTCTGCATAAACGTCCCTCTTCCAATTATCCTAGTATCAGTAGCCATCCACAGAAAATGTGTTAGAAGAAAGCACACAAAAAAGGCCACAGAGAGTGATGAGGTGTTAAGACTGGAGGGAGGGACACATTCCTACACAGATGTTTAAGAACTTCTCGGGCTGACCCAACGGAGTAATTGATGGAAATCATGGAAAAATCTCCATGAAGTTTTCAAACCCTTTTTTCAATCCTTCAAGTCCCTTTTATTTTTCCGGCTATAAATCAGTTTGCAGCAGAAAGTTTCGTAATGTAGTCACGCACTCTATGAGTGTATTTTTAATTTTGCTTGGTTTAAAACCTGCTGGTTTTCCGTGGGGTTAGGGTACTGTTCTCATACTTCAAAACAGGTTATTAATCCTTTCTCTTCCCACTACTATACAACATTCAAGATATTCCCCCCTAATCCTTTTCAAAGTTTGTTTGATCTCTCTCGAATGAAAGCTATACCATACTCCTGGTTATCCTCATCACCCTCTTTCTCTTTTCTATCCTATGACTCTATACAACCAGGGGAATGAGAATGTTGGAACATCAAAAAGGTTCCCAATCAAGGAAAGCAAACAATGAGTTTAGCTCGACTGAACTAAACTTCTCTTGCAAGAAACTATCCAAATTATCTCAAAACTCATTTCAAAAGTGGCAATGGCTTAAAGGCTAGCACTGTGTATAGAGCTAGGTTATTTCCTCCCATTATTTATGCATACTGCAATGTAGACACTTCATAAGGAGTTAAAATGTAGCTGACTCACATAATAATTGCAGTTTTTTGTTTACTTTAAATCAACTCAGAAAATACATTCAAAGTCCCCATACCTTGCTCAAACAGGCACTTACAAACTGTCTTTTGGACACACATAGTTCAAATGTCCTGCCTGAATAATTCATATATCAGTCTTAATTGAGATTGATTTGGTACAGTAATGAAAGATCATATGCACAATGAGGCTATAGTTAACAACAATTCCATTTGGATACTGTAATGTTATTTATGGGAAAATTGGTCATATTTGCCTTTCCACTGCCCTGGACACAACCCTTACTTCTCATCTTCTATTCCACCAAATCTGACTGGAGACAGTCCAATTAAATTAAATTACAGCTATAAAAGGTCATTTGTTTTCATTTTATTCTCTAACTTTTTGATAATGCATCTTTTCCAGTGAAAACTACATCCAGAGTAACACTACAGAAATGATGTTTTCCTAACTACGTGCAGCAAAATCAGGAGTAGAGTGGCCATGGATTTGGAGCCCACTCTTTGTTTTCAGGTGCTTCTCCTCAAGAATCTGATTTCAGGCTTGGTTGATATTTACACACACTCAAGCTACCACCAAACAGGGAGTCCCCCAAACATTTCCCCAGCCTGTGCAGCCCCAGCCTTCCACAAGAAACTCAGTTTGCATGGTGACAATGATCACAAGATGATGTGGCTGCACAGTAACTGCCACAAAACAAAAAAAAAAGCAACACAGCAATTGCTTTGAATTTATATAGGAATTTGGGGGTTGTAGTTGAATAACAGCAATACTGTTTTCAGTATCTCAAGACACTGAAATTTGAACTTCACAGGATACTAGCTCTGATGAGATGGGACAGAAAGATGCAAGTGAACAGAAAAGAAGAGGAAGTGTGCCTACAACCCAATGACCATGTCACTACAGTCGGAAGTATGATTGCAATGCAAGGATGCTTGTTTGCACTGCATAGGTCAGCACAGTCAGGGTATATAACCAGCCTAGATACTGTCTAATTAAGGCAGTTATTCATTACATATTCATTAGTGCATCATGGTTTTCCCAGGTGAAAAAGGGACCACACAAAGCAATTACGTTTTCCTTTGCATTGCAAATTTATTCGTAGAGAGAAACCCTGTCATGGCAGAAGAAGGAGGTCAAAGACACATTCAGCATGAAATGTGTCAGCTCCCACTGTTGTTATGCTCTGTCTTGCTCTACTTGGAAAACCAGTGTCCCCACAGCAGATTCATTTTTCTTTAAAAATATCTGTGTTCCTGCAAATTCTAAATAATTTTGCAGATATCTTTGGGAAGGTACCAACAATTAAGTTCAGGGAATTCTGTGTTTGGATTTTACTATCTGCAAACTCTAGTGCTTCCTTGTGCTTTGACCCACAGAGGCCCAAACTGTCCAGTCTACCTGGTTGTCTAAATGAGACCAGCCACTTTCTATCCTCAGCAGCTGAAGATGTCCTGCATTGCTCCTGTCTTAGCACAGCTGAATTCACCTGTGACCCTGTGTATTTTAGGCATTGGTTTTAAACATGTGCCAAAAGACACTCTCCTTTCCAGCCAGGCAAGCAAAACACTTGTCATCCTGACAGATGAATAACTGGATCATTGGTACATTGCCAAGGTAGCCAGCACATCTGTGACAAAGTTGTCGCCATATTTTTACTCTCGTTGAGCATGATTCATGAACATCACGTGAAAACAGCATGCACACCTGTCTGGACTGGGGTAATGCACATAAGTGGAGATCACTCCCAGCTGTGCAGTCCTAAGAGTGCAGCCTAAAGGCACCCAGACTTCAGAGAGGGAAAAGGTGCACCTGCCAGTATTTCGCCTCAGGAATGCAGCCATTTACATTGGCATTAGCTGCTTAGATGAGTAGGGTGTCTGCTGCACTTGAAATAAGATGAATAGCTAAGACAAGGATCTGTTGAACTCAAAAATCAGCAAATCAAAAGGCCCCTATCTGTCTAAAACATCTGAGTCTGAATGACTCCATCCTGACTTTGGCAGGCAGAGCCTGAATCAACTCAAGCTTACAACAAACCACTACTGGACCTCTGTTCTCCTTTGTTTTTTAAGGGGAAGGAAAAAAAAACCCAAACCAGCCAGCCCTTTGATTTATTTAAACCCAAACTAAGAAAATCCAACACTATCCACCATGATACCTAAAACTGCTACTCAGTTTGTGGATGTCTTTCAGCATGCAGAGAAGCAGCCATATCGAGGTGAAAGAATTTCTATTTGCATTGATCAAGCTCTAAATAAAATACTCAGCATCTTTTAGAGTTGAGACAGTACTGAGGAATCTCGCAATATCTGTTTCTACTAGAAATACCCTTTGTTACCCAGACTCCTTAGTGGATAGGTAAAATTAGACAACAGACTGGAGCAACTGATGGGAGCACACAAGTTTATTTACTACTTTGGCTATAGGATAATAACTCCAGTAGAAATGTTGGCAGCAAACTCTTACTGCAGCCTTATCATCAGTGAACACCTCTCACTGTCTTTACCTTAAATTCATTGTCCTTCAAGGCAGACTACAAGTTGTGCAGGAGGGCAGGATAGAAAAAAAGTTACCAGATGCCCTCTCAAACTTGTCCATTCAAACCAGTTGAAATTAAGAAGCAAATAAGGGTTATTGTTCTGCAAGATCAGTATCATTTGTGAGCTTATGCAATTTATTTGTGATACATGATTACATTGGGTTTAACTGTTAATACGTCAGAATTTTATAGTCAGCTGTTTAATCATTCAAATCACCACTCTTGGCTTGCATAGGGAACAAGCCTAATTGTATTGCAAACTATATAAAGGCCATATTTCTGAATTAATTTGCTTAAGCAGAGAGAAGGGGAATAAATATGTGAAAAATAGTAAGAGATCAACCACTCTGTTTCATGCTATGCCACAGGATATCAACAATAGCTAGCTTTTCCAATACAGAAAGACCTGTTAAATTATGCAATCACAGATTCAAACCTAGTACACTGGCACGTGTCCCAAGAAACAGTACACACGCTTTCCTCGATATATATGAAACATATCCTGTAAGTTGAATTACTTTTATTTTTATATCCTGTGTGGAATGACTACAGTTTTCCTCCTTTATCTATGGAGGAAAGTAGACAAGGCTAAGCAATACGTCAGTTGTGAATACCATACAGAACATAGAAATCCCAGGTTCTCCCTTCTTTTTACTGCTAGACACACTTGCACACAGGTGTGCAAGTACTTCATCCAGTTATTCAACACAGCTGTGGAATTTTCTTTGAAAACCTGCACAGCAAGTGGGACACCTCCCTGGTTTTAATCTTCCATGAATAAACAACAGCCCACAACTTCACAAAGGCTGACAGGTATTTGATGTGTCAGATGCATCAAAGGCTGGCGAAGCAATGGGAAATCCCTTCCACATCCAGGCAAAGGTGGGAAGGAGGAAATGGCAGCATTTTCTGTTAAAGAAATGTGTAAAAGACTGGTTCAAGCATGTAGAATTAATATCACTCCTGCACCATTTGTAATTTGTTCTGCCAACAAGGTAAAATGCAGAGTGGCCCCTTCCACACTTCTTACGTGACACAAATGTTCTCCCAGACTTGGCAAATAAGTATTGCCTTCTTGCCCAGACAAGATTTTTGGTACAAGAAGTTTATTAAATAAATAGACACACTCAGAGTGCTGTTGCTTGTTCGAGGCTCAAGCTGGATAAAAAGAAATACTTATAAAACAGAATTACAGACATCTCTCCTTCTGCTTTCCCTACCCCTAATCAACAAAGTGATTGCAAGACCTGCTCAGGATGGAAAGGCAGATGACAGCTTTTTGAAGCTCCTTCTGTCATTATCAGACAGACAAAATCAACAGAATTCCAATAATGGTTTTATTCTAAATACTAATATATAAATTTGGATGAATCAAGAATATCAAGTTAAGATGCAGGGTGATGACAGCTAATGTACACAGGCATACCTTGAAGACTACAAAGACAGCTTCACAACATGCTGTCAGTTACCTAGGAATGTAATAGCTATGTTTAAATATTAACATCTCAAGATAGTCCTTTTTTGAAAGTTGTAGTCTTTAAAAAGTTGATAGTGGATTTAAAGCTACATACAAGCACCCTAAACATCCATCAACACTTTTATAATTATGGTATTTCTGAAGTGAAGGACATCTTTTAGGCCCAAACTCAGATCCAAGCCAGGTTACCTTGTGAAGGAGCCTCTCTGTCCCCATGACCCACCAACCAGCACTTTTATACCTTACCTCTACTGACCGTAAAAAGGCTAATGGCTTGTTTCTAAAGATCATGAAAGATCACTTTCAAAAAACCCAATGTATTGTCTGTAGTGTAAGCTTAAACTCACTACATCAAACCAAGATACGGAAAACTACTTCTCAACAGAAGCCAAAGACAGCTGGGGCCTAAATTTAGTGCCTAAAGTTACTTGGGATGAAAACAAGAAGGTCAGTGTAATGAAAAATGAGCAGTAAACTTCATTTCCCCCATGGGCCCTGATGCTCACCATTTCTGTGAGATGCTGTTGCAGTGGGTTTTATGGCTGTTTCCTATGAAACGCTTTTGTTTTGAAAACAAGGTGGTTTCAAGCTTATGTAATAAATCAACATTGTATACTAAATCAGGAAGTCCCATGACCAGCTACAGCACCCTGAAACACTTCCAAGCTACTTTCTCCCTGCTTCTCTCCCTTTCCTAATGCTATTAATTTCTCATAATTCCTGGAGTAAAAGCATTCACTCATCTGGCAAATCCCACTGATGTCTGTGGTAATCTGGCAGTTTTCCAGCAAAAGGCTGAGTATTAGAACAATTAAAGACAGAAAAAAAGGAAAGACCACCAAACTCCCCCACATTTTCACAGAGAAATATACAGCAGGCCAGCTTCCAGGAACAAGAAAATATTTCAAAGATTATCAACATTAAACGACATTCTCTTCTAGGCAGTTTTAACCGTAATACAAGGCTGGGAGTTTCAGACACTTTTTCTGCCTTCTACACAGAAAAACAGTATTTCCAATCCTGTGCAAACCATATCCCACTCTTCAGGTTTTGAGTATGTCAGTTTGAGATCCAGGACTCAAAAGGAACCAGATGAAAATATGATATGACAGACAGGATTCCTCTGATACACAGACCAGGTATCCTTTCCTATCCCCTTAATTGTACTGTCTTATCTTTCAATACCCAGCCATTTTGGGCCGTGTATGTCAATGTCATATTTAAAGAAAATTACAAAAAGGAGTTAGAAACTGACTGTATCTAACCAATACACAGACAGAGATAACATCTTCTCTTATAAAAATCTGCAGTTCTCTTATCAAATGTGCAATTCTTGCACATGCAGAGAGAGTATAATTTGTATAATATTTCTGCAAGAGATCTATCACCTCCTTATCCATCTATTGTGGCCACTCTATCAGGTTTGCCCAACTTATGGGTTTCCTACATATTATGTGTATGAGGATTGAATTACAGTCCCTCCTCTGTGCATTTGCTTCCAATTTTCCAAAGATATGTCCAGTTTGTTAAATGATTTGTGTGTTTCCTTTTTAAGAACTCTTCAAAACAACAGGTTTATTTTATCATCCCTACTTGGACATGCAACACCCCATGTACACACACCCTATCCTCTGAGGACTTCGTCCAGCGTAAGGTCGCCCACTGTTGTGTAACTTCCTTGAACTCTTCTCAGATGACATTTTTCATCCAGAAAATCTTTTATTCCCTGGAGTAGCACAGGTGTGGGAATTAACAATGCTCCCCACACAACACAGCAGGTGATGAAGTATTCATAGACTTGTACTGTATTTCTAAAATGTCATAGTTTAAAAGTAGAGACATTTGTACAAGTCCCAAAAATTAGTTCTCCATTAACGCCTACCAAACCATAATTAAGGTAAGATGCAGAATTAAATTTGCAATGCATAATTAAATTCCAGCTGTTTAATGAGTTGTCCCACAGCAGTTGAGCCACAGGATTATCTATGAGCTCAACTCCAGACTGGAGAAGGTTTTAACTCTGCAGCTCAGGCTGTAGCTGAGATAAAGAGGTTACATACTGCTGCTCTTTCACTGCTCCTACTTTTGATCCTGAGTTTTTGCTTCCATCTGGAAAGATAATAGGTACGTTCCTCACCCTCTCTTCTCCTCACCACCCATGCCAAAAAGTAGCCCAGGTCATAACTAGCCAAGGGAGTGCCTACACTCACTGACAGATTTTACAACAGCACCAATACCTCATTCTGGCTCAGCTACAGCCAGACACATCTGCCTGTCATACATCTGCCTCCAGCTCTAAATTGCCTTTTCTCACATTTGTTGCAGACTAAACCACATGCAGACAACACATACACTTGCTAAGCTTATAGCTGTCTGAGTGATTCCCTTTAACCTCTTGGGGATATTTCTGTTTTAAGAGATTTGGGGGATGATATGGATCAATTCAGCAAACCGAAATGACAGATTATGGTGTTCTCAAACCCCTTCCGACTTCCTCACCTCTACCATCTCACTCTTTCGTGAGGTTAATTCATCAGACAGCATTTAAACCATAGTTCCCTAAGCAATCAGTGCAATGAAATGTGCATGCGCCTTGGCTTCCTGCACTTAAAACTTTACTTTTGTTGTGGAAGCAAGCCACCACAGCATGCACTAATGGGGAAAGTGCAGAAGAAGCAAGGAGACTCTTAGCTGTAGTAACACAGAATACTTAGAAGGACTCCATTTCCTTGCCCAGAATAAGGGTTCAGAGCTAGACAAACCAAGTCCAACAGTAATCTAAAAGGTTGGACATAGTTCAGCCTCTGCTGCTGTGCTCAAGGCAGAAATTAATTCTCAAGTTTCCACAGCCTCTGCAGTAAATCAGGTAACAGTGATTACTTGCGGACTTAACTAATAATTACAAAATTATGTCGTGCTATGTTGACAAAATATTTATACTAAAACTGCCCAAGAACATTACTAGGACAAAACCCTGAGAAATCCATAATGAAAAGGAAACATTATGCCATAGTAACAAAATTATAGTGTTACACTGCTGCCTCAAGTGAGAGTTTTGTCCTAGCTGTGTCTAATTTATACTTATCAGTGCAAGCACCTTTCCATAGTCAATGGATTTATTATTCTGAAAAGCAAAAGCCAACTCAAAACATTACATTATACTGATAGACAGAGGGCCAGCTGGTGGGGAGTGGGTAGGGATTAGGTACAAATTGTTCACATATGGTTTTTTTAATTATTATTATTGGCTAGGTTCCACAGCACAGGGGGAGGGAGAAGAGGGAGGAAGAAAGAAGTAGGGGGGAATTTGAAACTTACTGGTTGACCTCCCCACCATCTGTGATTGAATTTCTCTCGCCCTCGAAGACTGAAGCTGGCATCAAACACTGGGTCATACATCGAATTGCCAACAATCCCATGTGATTCAGGATAGAGTCCCTTTGTGTAGAAGTAGATTAATTAGTAAAACCTTAATGCACACAAATACAGTGCTTCATTGCTATCTGCAAATACCACTAAATTATTTTAAAATTAGTATCTTTGAAGCTGCATACCAGAAAAGGTTTTTATTTTCAGATAAGCACATTTCAGTCTGGCTGTAGTAATGAAAGCAGTAAGACATGATTGAATTGTGCTAAAAAGAATAAAAACTCCTGTTACTCAACACTTTCAAGTTTTTCGCACTGTTTAAAACTTGGTTTGAGGTCACCAAAGAAAAAGCATCAATGTATGAAAAGAAGATCAATTTGTACTTTCAGTTCCTCTTCATGAATGTCCTTTCTTGGACACAGTAATTTATTCTCTGGTTGCAAGACTAACACTTAGCATTTCCATTTTATCATATTTTATCTTCTGTTAGATAATTTATTTCCAAGAAAAAAAATTGATGCAGGTCACCCAAATCCATGCCATTATATCAAATTTGTCCTGCAGTAAAAACAATTCAGTGAGAAGGGCAGAAAATTCCTTTCTCTGGGCCTCTCCCCTCCCAACCTATTCTTTTTCCATATGCTCCTGTCTCATCCATTTAAACATTTGTGCAGTGGCCACACAAAAGAAAAAAAAGTTAGGGGAAAAAATTGCAGCTGCAGGAGGAGAGTCCCTTATGGCAGCTTTGGGAGCACTGTCAGTGTCACCCAGGTGTGGGGACAGCCTGGCTGCCTGCCCTGCCACCGCAGCACAGCCATGGCTCCTCTCACTGCAGGGCCAGCACGGTGTCCACACACTCAGCAGCTGCACACTGCCCCACTGACTTCAGCTGCTCCAGCAGGGAAACAACTGCTGGTTGTATTCAGGGCAGCATTTCAGGGGTGGTTTTTTTTTCCCCTAGGAAAACTTTGACCTGTAATTATGTAGCAGTACAAATAACTGCAAAAGCAGGCATAAGAAAGCATAGGAAAGCTGTGACAGTATATAATGGTGGAATACAATCCACTTCACCACTTCAAAATAAAACAAAATAGTTAAATACTTTTTCTTCAAAATGAAGAAAATACCAAAATAAATAAATACCAAACAGGATGAACAATGAAGTAGTCATATATATAACATACATACATAATTTCTAAAACCTTGCTTCCCATAATACACATTTCTACTCCAGTGCAACATTTTATCATGAAAAAATCCTTCCCAGGACTTACAGTAGCAAGAGTGTACAAGTTGGGGAATGTTTTTGTAGGGTAAACAGGTCGCATGTAAGGAGAATGTGTTCCACAAGATCCTGAAAAATCAAATGCAAACATGAGGAAGCAAAGCTATTAAGACATGGATAACAAAACCAGACAAAGTTATTTCTGTGACTCAAAATGGTGCAGAAACTAGTTAAATTTTAACTAATTTAAATGAACTTTCTGCTGCTTAAGAGCAGACGGCAGTCAGCAGTAAGGGCAGTAGCAAATCTACTCATATACTCTTTGTACTTCACAACTAACAATTGAAATAATGCATCCAGATGACTGCACAACCAGCTATATTCCCATAGACTGATTTTTTTCCCTGAGCTAGTCTCCATCCAGAGTCATTAGAAGTCTCTTGTTAACATGAGAAAACACAGGTTTATTTTAAGTAATAAATACACCAAAGCTGCAGTTTCACACTGGGCTTTGTGGCCTCAGTCCCCCCATCATAGAATTATTTAGGCTGGAAAAGACTTTTAAGACCATTGAACCCAACCATAGTTGGCTACACAAATATGAGGGTCAGCATACCCAGGGGGGAAAAGACCCCAACATGTTTAAACACACAAACTACCATGCAATGCAGAGTGGCTCAAATATGCAGTGCACCTGGTCCTCCACAAACCCAAGGGGATGCCCATTCCCAGGAAGGTGAGTGCAGAGCATGTTTTCAGCCAGTTACCAGGTATCCAAGTACAGCTTCTGCAGCTACTTATCCATACCTCTGACATTTCTTAATCAAGTGGAATACTTCATGGGGACCTCCCAACTAGCCTGTGAGCATGCAAAATACTGTGTATCATGTACTAAAGATGAACTTTGCTGACAAAACCACATTGTAGGTCACTGATTCTGAGCAGCAATTCCCAAAGCAGCAGCTGTGTGCTGCATTATTTCAGGGGTGCTTTCAAGTCACCAGTTGATATCACATAATTCAAAGGGGACTTCTGCCATTTCACCTCCATGCTGACCCTTCTGCTGCTCAACAAACAATGAAAGCAATTGGGCTGCAAGTGACTGTCTTTCATTTACTGACAGAAAATAGATGTACTCACTCAGTTTTTCAATATTGGGCATGACCTTGTTCCCTTTCTTCATATATGATGCACGGAAACCATCAACAGAAAAGATGATCAAAGGAGGACGAACAAAGCTAAAAGCAAAAGCAGCAGGAATATAAAGCAGCATTTCAAAATTTTAGTTTTTTAAATTTCCACTTGCTCACTGAGCCTCCAGGAAATCTAGAAGTTCTGCTACTGTATAAATTATATACATAGTTTATACTCTATAAACCATATATAGATTTTACATACTTAGTCTTTGACATACTTAACAGACCAAAAGAAACTGATAATCCTCACACTTAGTAACAGCCAGTGCTCACTTACAGTCAGTGAAAGCCTGATATCCAACATAAAAGACATCCTCCCTAAGCAGCTAAAAACATATAACCCATAAAGGCAAATGCTTAAAGAAGACAACTGAGAAGGAAATTTACCATACCCAAGTACCCAGCCCAGCACACAATCTCTAGTTAAAAACCCATGTCTCATGATAGTTGGTCTTTCTCAAACAAAAGTCCACGGGGCATTTGGAGCATGCTTTGTGAGGCACAGCTCATTCTAACATACTAAAGATGATGGTATTTCATATTACTTTATTACTTTTTGAATTAACTACTGCTATTGAAAGTCATGTCCAAGCAGGCGGATAACATGCCACGGATGGACACACCTAGGCTTTTGATATCATCTGCTGCAGGGGTTAGTTACTGTCACCAGGAGAAGCATCTCCTAACTATGCTCCTAACAGCACAGGCTGAGCTGCAATCCAACACAGCACACCAGCAGATGCTTACCTTTAGGGATAATAGTGAGGCAAATGGTTTCAAAAGTTACTCACTTTCTCCATGTTACTCATGTGTTCAAATTCCTCGCTAAGTCAAGCCTGTACCCCACTGCAGTTTAGAAATCTTTCATTTAAGAACACAATACTAGAAGTAAAAAATTCCATTAAAAAAGAAATGGCCTGACTTGTGTTCACGTATGGCTTAACCTGAATTTTACTGAAAGCAGAACAACCTAGGCCTTTCCACTGACTTTTGAGGAGTCTGGCTACCTCCCCTATGCATGTAAGTGAAGCAGGCAAACCCAGCAGCAGGTGACTAAGGACCAAGAGTTCAAACCCAAATATCATCCACCACTACCCACAGAGCAGCTCAAAGGCAAATGCACAACAACATTATGAGCCTAAATACAGGCAAATGCATGACAGAATTATGACCCTAACTGTACACATGGTGAAGCCCAGAAAAGCATCCAACCCACAGTCACTCAGCCTGCATGGCAGAGCCAGTGCAGAAATGTGGTGGGCAGAGGTCCAAGGCAGAGCTGGGGACCACTGGCTTTGCTGTATTTGCCTTTCCAGGTGCAAGCAAAACACTTACCCTGCTGGACATTCAGGAGCCTTTATCTCTTCACAGTCATCATCCACCCAGTGGGTTTCTCCTACCAGAAAAGTCACATTGGAGTTTAAAAAAATAAAAAATACAGAATCTGTGGATACAGCTACAGGTTTTACAGAAAATACATATTTAAAAAAGAAAGTCTAGCTCCAGTCAATGGACTGACTTGTCATACTTCCCATGAATAATGAGAATGTCTTTTCACAAAGCTGAACAAGTGATCTGGTTATATTCTATTCAACAAAAATATCCAAACTAACATTTCTACAAGCAACTCTTAAAACTGGAGTTAAAAGTGTCCTTTTGACCACAGGAGACAGTGGTAATGCTTTAGACACAGTAGTCATCTATTTCAATTTTTTTTTTATTTTCAATCTGTCAAAACCAGGTAGTGCTGCTTCTGGCTGTGAATTCCCACCCTCCTCCCATCAGTTCTGATGGCTCCACAAGCTGATTCATCTGGCTAAAAGCCCAAAATAAAATTCATTCTGGGGAAGAAAAACAACTCTAAATAGTTTCCAGCTGGTTTAGAGCAGTGATCAGCTCATGGATCAGGTGAGACTCAAGCTAAAAAAAATTAAAAAATTAAATACTCTTTCAGACCTAGATTAGTTAAAACTACTTCGTGTAATCAACTATTTTCTTAAGGTTTTCACTGCTGAATGCTGTCTATAAAGTGGCTCATGACTTGCACTTTTACAGGTCAATTGAAAAAAACCAAATTATTAACTAACAAGCCTACTTCCTGAGCCTGGCATTATTAAAAGAACTGCACTTCAATTAAAAGAACAAAACGAGAACCTTAATCGAAAAGACTTGCAGGAAATGTGTGCTGCAGCAATTCCAACTGACGATGACAGGAGGTTGAGGGACAATTTCCAAGGAAAAAAAAACAAACACACTATCCTCAGATAGGCAAAGGCATGAATAAAGAGGAAACACTGTTCTCACATAAAGTGTAGTCCTGTCAGAGCTCCAGGGTCGTTGAGACAGTTTATTGATACCCAATTAAACAACAATTATGTACATTAAAGCTGGAAAACATACAAATTCCTCTGTCTTGACCCTTGTGACAGGAAGATCACAAAAAAAGGCAGGAACTGGAAACTGTACCAGTATTTAAGTGGTCTCAGCTTCTGCTTTCTTTGGAAAGTGGAAGGGCAATCTTCAGGAATTTGTTGGAAAATACATATTTCATTTGGATTCCCAATAGCAAAATCCGAGTAAACAAAAAGGCCCATTTTCAGTGTATGGATGGATCTAGACTATTATAATTTTCTGAACGTATGCATTTGTCCAAAATGGTGAAACAATTTCAAACTGTAACCCTTGCCCCAGTAAAGTTAATGAATGAAAAAAAGTAGGAGCTAGATGAGATACTAAAGCAAAAACCTGTAGACCTCATTACCAAGGATCAGAAGACCTGCTGTGAATGGCAGACACACTAGACAGGAAGGATATGCTCTAAGAGAGCAGAGCAGTGGATGAAAATAAAGTCTTCAAAGCACATCCACCCACCAAGCAGCACAGGCTGCTCTGCAGCCATTGTGTGTCACAGTCATCTGAAGACCACGCCACCCACCCGGAGTGGCAGCCCTAGGATTCTTGCAACTCCTCTTCCACAAGAAACAAAGCCTACAGATATTAGGCCAAGTAGTTTGAGCAGAAGCTTTTGTGGTGGGGGTGGAGAGAGGTCTTTGGGACAGAGATAACATATCTAGGAATGCTCCGTTCCTTCTGAGATCATTAGATATCCCTGCACTCCCTGTGATGCAGACAAATGCATCTAAACACTTTAGAGCTTTGCTTTAAATTCTTCCTCATCCACCTCCACCTCTTCTCTTTCTACCATTATCTCTACAGGGAGAGATAAAGTCCTTCAACGTATTATTAACCTCTGCTAGTGCCTAGAAAATTAGAAATGCAATTCCCCACTTCCCCCACCACCTAAAAAAAAAAATAAATCAAAGCAAAACAAGGAGAGTTTCCCCTTTTGGATGAAAACTCTTTAACTTGCCTTCTATTTAGTTTTGAAAGGAAAGAGTTAGAAAGACCAAAGACTTACCTTTGCAAACGACTTGGTAATTAGTACAACAATCTCCTCTACTTAAGCAGTCTTCAGAGCAGTGACAAGCATTGTCATCATTCCTGGTTTCTCCACAGCGATCTTTGGTACACTCCCAGCCCCGAGCTTAAATATTCACAATGTAAGCAAGAATGAGAGATTGTAATCAAAACAAAAAGTATTCCTTCACACTATAATGAAAATACTCTAGTCTTTAAAATAGGTACGTCAACCAGAAACAAAAAGGACCCTTGTGACTTGCAAGTGCAGGAGAGCTCCTCCACCAACATGGGTGTGAGTATTTCTGCTATGCTCAGATGTATTCCAGGCTTTGTACAATCTGAATGCCAGAAAAAGTGTGGAAAGGAAAAGACAAAAAAGGATCTTCACAGATAAATGGTGGAACCTAAAGCTAATAATAACTAATAACAAACTAATAATTCTAATAATAAACTAATAATTCTGTTTTTTCTTCGATAATCTTTATTTTTCCTCACAACTTCTACAGTCTCCTGTTCAATCCGTAGAAAATAAGAAAGCAGAAAAGAGACTATATTGATGCAAAGTGAAGCCTTACTCCCACTATCAGCTCCTCACCCATAGTGCAGATCCAGCACCAACCTCAAAGATATGAATAAACAAGAGCTATTCTTCAAGGAAAAGCATGGCATAGCTACTGTGAAAATCTTTTCTCATCTTTTAAGACCATCATTTAAGATCATCTTTTCTCATCATTTAAGACCTGGCCTGTCTAAATTAGGTGCTCTCTTGAGGGTAGTCCATTGCTTTGGAACGGGGCCTGTGGTTTTAAACATATGGTTTTCCACAATAAGGCCCACCGTTTTAAACATATGGTTTTCCACAATAAGGCCCGCCCAAGAAATTACAAAAAATCACTTTAGACAACATGCATCCAGTAAAAAATCACACATCAGGGCAATGTCTTTTATCCCCTTTTCTGCTTCATTTGGGGCTTTCTTCTGTAAGTGTGTAATATTTACAGATCACACACACGATAACTGCCTGAACAAATGCCTGTGGGAGTACACCATTAGCACAACAGCCCCAGGGGCTATACAGGTACCCATATGCATATGTGAACATATTGTGTCTGCTGTGGACAGGAGGGTGACAAACTGAAATTCTGCCCTTTGGTAGCAGACATCATGCTAGAAGTCTTCAAAAAGAGCCTCTCATTCTGCAGCCGTTTACAGCAGGGGTGGAACAGCATCAGCCTAAAATTCAGAAATTTTTGGCCTAGAGACAAACTTGCTTTTCATACTAGATTAGCTCATTCTTTTTTGATATCGATCTATGAAAATTATATAATCATAAACAGAACTGAGGAAGTCAGGACTTTCAAGCATGGCACATCCATGGACAATGATATTTTAAATCATTACATTTTTTTTTCTGGCTGCTTAGTAAGTGTAATACTTCAATAAAGCAAGAAAAAGTTCAATGGCAAAAATAAAAGGCACCTGTGTCAACTCTGACCACTGTGCAAACAATGAAGGAGATGGGTACAACTAACAATTTAAATTCACTATGCTAAGAAGTAAAATATTACTCACGTCCCTCTTTGAAGTTTTCCTTGCCTATGATTCATGGAAAAAAAAAGCCAAAAAAAGAAAGTGAACCTGTTGCTATATTTCTGGTCCCCAGGGTCCAATGAATTGAAGTCAAATGTTTCTACCAGTGCAGTAATATGCATCCTAACACCTGGAAATCAGGGTCTGAGGCATGGGTAGCAAGCCCTGGCTGTCCCCTGCTCAAAGAGGACCCACACCCCTTCAATGATCCCAGCTTCCAAGGCACCCTCTCAAGTGAGCCTGAGTTGCTCCAGTATTAAGTTAGGATGAAAAGAGATGGCTGACAAAAAATGATCAATATCCAGTTTCTACTATGGCTTTGGATTGTAAACTAGAGGTCAGATCAGTGCCTGAACACTGATTATTGCTCCTAATTTAGTGTCAGAAGATCTGCTTTTCTATGTGGTATGAAGAGTACCCTGCTTTTTCTGCCCCTACAGTAAGGAGCGATAGGTGCACATTCCTACTGCTCCTTGCAAGGAAACATGGGCTACATTTTGGGCTGAGCTGAGCCTGCCCAGACAAGGCAAGGTGAGGAGATGCAGGTTATGCCAAGGAGTGCTGGTTTATCAAGCAGGTCCTGACCACTGGCAGAATCCAGGTGTCAGCAGCACAGCAGCAGTGCAGGACAGGAGACCCACCATACCTGTCTTTAAGCACAGCTCATCAAAGTCGAAGCAGCAGCTGTTGTAGCTCTTGCACAGGTTGTCACAGCGGCAGCCAGGAGGCTCTGCCTCTTGAAGTTCAAAGCATCTGTTTTTGCAGGAGCCAGAGGTATTGATCCAGGGGGAATCTGACAGGACTGTATGGAACAAGAAACAGGGCAACATCTGTCAGGCTGGCAGCGATGGGACAGGCGGCTCAGCCCTGAGCCACTCGAATGAGCAAGACCTTGGATGTTTGCTCTGGGAAAAGGAAGGGAGCAAGGAGAGCAGAAGAATTGCTTGAAGAAACGAAACAAGGAAAAGAACAAATTCAAAAAAGTTGTTCTTTTGGGGGAAAAAAAAAAAAGGAAGCAGCATGCTGTGATAACATCCTGCAAAGAAACAGCCCTGGCTTTACCTCTGTAACAATCAAGAGATCATTAGCAGAAATGTATTGAAGTCTCCAAGGCCCCATTCCAGAAGCTGCAGCTATTCCACAGAAGCAGGTCTTTGTTTTCAGAAACCAAGTGACATTTTCATGGCTGGCTGGGCAGTTTACATAGGAAAGGACTCCAATTAATCTACATGCAGACAGCAGGACTTGGTTTGCTGCACTGGAAGGTGTCAAATCAATGAGAAGCGTGAAAGAAAACTTTAAAATGCTCTATAAATTAAAGGAGAGATAAAGCAAGGCTTTTTTGATGGGCTTCTGCAGAGCACCAAATTATGAAACTTAAAAAATACAGAAGTATTTAAGAAATCAGTAATTATTATGTGTAAAAGTAAATGGAGGACTGCCAGTCTGCAAACCATGAATAATGTATTAGACTTCAATAATCTATTTATTAGTAAGGGCCCTTAATGTCCAAGCTGATATACGTCTGCTCTTCTCTCAAAACTTACTATTTTATACACTTTATATATTTTAAAAGTTTTTCTTGTAGGAGACTCCTACATAGCAGCTTATATGAAGCAGGAAAATTGTGTGCTGTTCTCTAGAGTTAATTGGATTTTATGAAATAAAGTAAGGAATGTATGCTATCCTTTAAATATAGAGGTGTTCCAAGGAAAATTTCACAATGCCTTTTGTTCCTTGAGAGACCTATAAAAATTAAGTATTTGAAATTGTCTTGTGTTTTGTTTTCTTGTACATCATGGTTTGGTTTTGGGTTTGGCAAACCTCACCATGATTAGCAGCATGACTTTTAGAGGGCTGACGCAATGGCACTTTTGGGAAATAGTTACTCTGATATTTTCTTATGTATTTTCCCCTCTACACTTCTACATAGCTGAGAGTTTAGTTTCCACATAAACTGAAGGGAAATCTCTTCCCAAATAAGATGGCATTAACTGAACACTGTGAGAATGGATGGAAAAGATGACGAAGGGGTAGTTTGGAGGTGACATTGTAGCAGCTGATGTCTCACCAGCTCTCATCCCAAGCACTACTGCTCCACCACTTCCCTTGGAGTGGCACTGACTGGACACCAGCACGAATGACTTTAGGGAGTAAACCTGTCAGAAAATCAGTGCTACAGCAAGATCGTAGGTAAGAAATCCAAATGCACCATGTTCGCAGTCGTGGCTCACAGCAGTGTCAAGGTACACTCATATAACTACTGGAAAAGGTAGGAGCAGACAACTCCATCTTTCTGGTTTTGTGGGGTTGTATTTCAATCAGGCCAGCAGTGCTCAAGGTGAGTAACACCATATACACAGTGAAGTTTCACTCTCTAAGTATATACCTTGCAAGCATACTCTTAGTGAGCCATTAGCACTTTGGCCATCTGAAATTCCAAGGAGATAAAGATCGTGCATCAATGCTGGCAATACTTTACTTACATAAGGAAGTCACAAAACTACACTAGAAATTAATCTCATGAAAATTGTTTCAAATCATGTTAACACTCAAATATTCAGAGTTATGAAGCTGTGGTCCTTATTTTTGGTGACAGCTGTTTCCTATCAAATGTTTCTGAAAATCTATTACCAAAACACATTTTCATGTTATTTAACCTCTTCCACTACTTTCTTTTTTGGAAGCAAGGTAATATATAATCACAGACTCAGTAAGCTGCAAATCAAAGGTATAAGAAACTTGAAGGTATTACATACCAGCATATAAACCTTACCCTGGGCATTACCCTTTTCATTTCAAAGGCCTGAGACGGAGATCTTTTCAAAAGGCCAGAAAGACCCCAAACTAACACATCAACAAGTGTTTAGGAAAGAGGTGTAAATCTGACTGCAGATTATTTGAGAGACAGTTAACTGCAGCTCAAGGAATGAGATGTTGTAAAGAGCAGCTCATTTATACCAGGCAGCCACCCGACCAAACTGCCCACAGAAGCTGTGCAATCCCAGAGCTTGAAGATTTTGAAGAAGGGCTGGGCCAAGATCTGTCAGAAGCACTTCTGTAACAACTGACCAGGTTTTGGGGTATGGAGGTCTGCACGGCTGTTCAACATCCCTTCTAGCTCCATCTCCTACAACTGCAAATAGGGTTTCCATTTCATGTAAGAAAGGTTTAGCCCGCCTACCTTGTCTAATTTTTTCACATCTCTTGACAACCACGTCATTAGTGATGTAGCAAATTATCCCAAATCACTTTGCAAATTCAGGTGACACACCCTGAGTCAATGTAGGACACTTTCCATATCACAGCACAAAAGAGAACTTGCTGAATTTCTCCAAATACATTAAGATTGCTCCTTTGTTTCCCATGCTTGACCTTGCCTTTGCAGCCAGACCATAATTTTCAGGTCGTGCACAATGCCATGGCACAGGTACTGGTGCATGCAAAATAGTTTGAAAATATATCATCCGGAGCTCTCTCCCTGGTGAGCACTTTCAAATTAGCAGAAACCCCTACACAGAACAAACTTACATAGTTTAAAATCTTTTTCAAAATTCCTGGATCCCTCCACAGCCCCTGCAGTCAGATGGTGGAGCAGGTATAGGGACCTCAGTCTGAAGATCCTTCCCTATTTCATACATAAAGTTTTCACACTGTTTTCCATACATTCCTTTTATTGCCACTAAGTTCAAAACAGCCATCTACTTGTCTTCTATGTCATAGGTTAGAGAGCAAAGCTAAAGAGGGCAATAGTACCTTTGTGATTCAGTTCAAGGAAATTGTTACATTTCTATTTTAAGGGTGTTATATTTATCTTAGAAAGTGCCACATTGAACTATTTCTTTTGATTCTGTCTGATTACAAGGTTTAAAAGTAATAAAATCCATTTATTTGCAGTAGTGTTTAAAACAGGACTACACAATATAGACATGATAACAGAGTCATTATAAGAAGGAGATTACCTAGTAAAAATTTGCTGGTTTGGATCCCATATGGAACAACCAAATACTTAAAGAAAATATCTGGAGCACTAGTTCTGCTAGATGATACTCTTATTATGAACTTGCTTTCCATTTTTGCAATGAATTAAATCCAAATGAAAAGTCAGATGAGGGAAAAAATAAAAGTGTTCCAACAGAAGAAAAGTGTGACTCAATTTTTAATGGCATGCTTAAAACTAAGGTGAGAAGAGATAGAAAAACTACAGTGTTTCTCCTTCCAAAGCATTAAGTTATCCTACTGCAATCAAGAACCATGCTTCAAGAGATTACTAAGGCCATCTTCCCTGAAAGTGCTTAAAAAGATGGCTAGGAAATTCATAAAGCAAGTCACTTACAAAGGCAAAGTTATGGAAAAATGTGAGCTTTGGTTCTCTACTGTCTCTTAAAAGATTGAGTAAAAAATTTATTTCAATTAAATAATTTGTTGGGTACAAATATTCACCATCTCAAGTGTATAAAGACATACATCTGTACACTTTAAAAAGAGATCAAAATGGGGTGGTTTAGCCATTGTGGTGGTACTTTGACGTGCATTTGCAAGGCACTAGGAAAAAACCACAATGTTTTTGGCTCACCACAGAGTTCTATGCTAGATGAAAAGGAAAATTTGCTTACAATCATAGCATACCTCTGGAGAAATAACAAATTGGTTTCTACAGTAATGTTTGGCAAAGAAAGTGCTTTGTCAATATAAAATAATTAATTCTCAACATCAAGACACTTGGGAGCAAAAAAGCTAAAGAATAATGAAGTTGAAAAAGAATTTATACCAATCTTTTTTTCTGGATATTTTGTTGGACTGCTCCTCTAGTGAAGTAACATGATAACAGATGCAATTAAGAGTGACTAAGTCGGTTCTTTGATCACAGTGCTTTCAGTTTGCTAAAAAACCTGCACATCTCCAGTGTAACTTTTTACTTCCTATACTTTACTGTGACTACACTCCTTTATGCTTTACTATCGTATTTGCTTTGTCCTGCAATAAAAGTAACCAAGCTACATAAAGACAGAATGGACAAAATCCTCCATTACTTTTGTCTCTCATTATTCCACCCTTGACTGGACTACTTCAATGCCAGGTGCTGGGTCAAGCCCACCTGTAAGCAAATTTTCAGTAGATTTCCCAAAGTACCCTATCTCCTTCCCTTTTCAAAGGATCCTGTGTTTCTTCTTACTTTTCTGGAATACTGAGCTAATCCTCCTGTTATTGAAAGGAGCACACAGCTACTATTCCCAGCCCTGAAAATGTTGAACAGTGCTGGCTGGCTCAACAGAGTTGGGACTGATCAGCTGCAATGGGACCCCAATATCAGACCTCTGAGTCTCCAGTAAAAACCAGCTGAGCCCTACCCTAGACTGTCACCAATGAAAGCAAAGCAACTGGCACTCAGGTGTTGAGCACTTGAAATGCAAATCTTTCCAATCCCTATTACACACACTACACATCTGTTCTACAGTTAACATCCTAGAAGATTTTTTAAAAATCATTTTTCAAGGTTTTTGTGGTTTTTTTTAGCTGCTATAAAGATCAAAAGCAACAGCTACTATCTTCTTGATTACCTAAAATGCCTCTACTCAGCGACCAGTAGCCCAGATAGTGGCTGTAATTAGACACCAATTCCTCAAAGAGAGAGGACAGTAGGACACAGATACACTACCAGGAACACAACAAACTCTGGCCACAGCAAACAATTTTATAATTAAAATTCACAGGCTATCATTACAGACAGGCATTGCAAATGAAACCCTTTCACTTCAGTTACGTTAACCAGCTCTAAGTCAATGACCACAAGTTTCCTTTCTCCTGCCAAAGGAACAGAGACACAAGTCAAGTCTGCTTTTTCTTGAATAAAAAAAGACTAGTTGTCTGGTTTATACATTTTTCCATTTGGACTATGCTTG
The DNA here is from genome assembly GCA_013399915.1 of Illadopsis cleaveri. Classification (NCBI taxonomy): domain Eukaryota; kingdom Metazoa; phylum Chordata; class Aves; order Passeriformes; family Timaliidae; genus Illadopsis; species Illadopsis cleaveri. The sequence goes on along the minus strand of VXBB01004033.1, from coordinate 219,882 downwards.
AGCTCACAGAACCCTATACCGCCCCACAACACAAATAACAGTTCCTCCTGTGGCACGTTCTTGCTGTCTTTCAAAGAAAAAACAGTATAAGGCATAAGAAAAGCAGAGGACTCGGTGACAGCACATCTGCACGAACACCTGCTCTCCCAGCCCTCTCCGCCGTCAGATGTCTGCCGTCTACTGTTCACAAACCAGCATGACCTCAGGAGCCGCAGAAATCCCCAAAGCTTTTCTCACCAGTGCCTCTTGAAAGCATTAATCAAGTTTCTAGAAACCGCTTCAATAGCTACCAAAATAAACCCACCACCCTTAAAGCCATCAGGGAGTTTCTCTTAGCACTAGAAGGAAGCCGTGCAGAGCACAAAACACTGCAAACACTTCAGGAGCTGATGAGACCAATCTCTGTGAGACTGACAGTGCTCAGTCCTAAAATAAGCTAAATTTTCCATAGTCACATGCACACAGAGCAAAAGTTTAAGTAAATAGGAGACCTATAGGTGAGTCCCAAAGGTCAACTGACTCGGGCTCAGTGAGTTATTTATTCTTCTCTATATCCTAGAGGGAAAAGGAACAAGCAAACTACTGTTACAGAGTAGGAATGGTTTCTAACCACAGTCTATAACATAAGGGTATATGGTGACGTACAATTTATGTCTGTTACTGTACCTGAGACTGGGCCCTCATCCCATTCTTCAGATCTCCTAAATCGATTTGTTGTAAATCCCATGCAGACATTTACTCCAAAGGCAAAAGCAAATAAGGATATAACCTGCAAAAGTAAAAAAGCAAAGTTAGCAAACTGTGGAAGAAGTAGGACTTTTGCACTAAGAGTACGATGCATAAAGGGCAGAGATGGTCCTCAGTACATTGGAGCTCCCCAGCACTGCAGTTCCCATCACTGGAGCAGCAGCTGACAGCGTCACCGTTGGAGAGTAACACAAACCAGAAGGGGTTTATGAATAAAACATCTCTTTCTGAAGCTGAAACGCTCCTTTTTGTAGGACCTTATTCAGGAGAGACGGGCTACTCCTCCTCTAAAAACAAACACGCTCCTCTCCTCCCCTACCTGGTGAGAGTGGACGCAGCCCTGCTTAGCCATACCAGGGAATTCTTGAAAAGCCTGCGCCGCACCGTCGCCTTTTTTTATAGTGAGCGCAGAGCTCTGTTTGCTCGGGGAGTTCAGGCTATTAGCTACGAGTAATCCCACCTGGTGAGGTTGACAGGCTCGTGTGATTTGTCCAGGGGGTGATTTCATCATGTTTCACTCACAAATCGCAGCTCCGAGTGCAAGAAGCTCCAGGCATCATCGCTCGCTGCGCCCTCCCCCCAAGCGCACACCCGCGCGCTTTTATGTGGTTTCCTCTGGCAGAGCGGGGCTCGCTTGTGCCGCCGCGGCCAAGAGCTGTTCCTGCTCGTTTTATTCTCCTCACAAAAGTAACATGCTTAAAAGAGAAACCAAATGCGTCTCCATCTGGCTCAGAGAAGAAGTGGGGGAAGCTGGCTGGGGGCTGCGAAGTGCCGCTCTCCCGCTGCCACCGCAGAAGTGTCCCGGCGGGTGTCAGGTGTGGCGGCGCGGGGGGCTCGGCCCGGGGCTGCCCCCGCACGGTTTGGGGTTTGGGGAGCGCCCGGCTCCTGCTCCGCGGGGCTCCCCGGGATCGCCGCTGGGCTGCGGGCAGAGGCCGCCCGAAACTGGAGACGCCTTCAGAGCGGGGGGCAGGGGGCATTTCTCAGCGGGGTTCTCCCGTGCTGCTATGGCAGGGAGAGGCTCGTATCGATGGAAACACAAGCAGTTTCATCTGAATAGCTGGAAACCCCAGACTTCCAGAAAGGAAGGGAAGTGACACGTTCCCTCTGCCCCACATTTCCCCATTTTCATCAACAACAGAAAGCTTGGCTGTTTGGATAAGCACTTTTATTTACAAAGCAAATGATAATGCTGAACAGAATTACCGTTCAAATCAGTGGCTTAAATATTATTTGCCAAGGCAAGTTATTTACCACTGTAGTTTGCCACTTTTTTTTTTTTTCTCTGATGAACGCTTCTTTCATGAAAGTGTTTACTAACAATTACATTTAAAGGGACAGAGTCAAGGTTTGTAAGCCCTCGGATGGACTGAGCTTCCCTTGGGACCTGTCCCATATTCTATACTGGCATTGAAATACACAGTACAGTTTTCTTTAAAATATTTTGTAATATTAAACACATACAATTTTGAACTTTGTTTACAGGTAACTTTTGCCTGCTGAAATAACTCGCCCACCGTGCAGCTTTACGGGACAGAGTCTAAAAATCCCTTCTCTTTGCCGCCCAAGTGTCAGCCTACCAGCCTTTGCTAGGACCTGATCCTTTTTTATGCAGTTTCTTAACCGAAAGTGGCTCCATTGTGCAGCTGCAACTTTGCATTGCAAGGCTCAAGGCAATGTAATTAGCTTGAAAATTCCTACACCAGGACATTGTGTTCCTTTTCCTTGCACAAACTGAGACTGTGAATTCAAGACCCATCTTCTAATGTTCACTTTATCACTAGCTGAGCTGAAAAAAAAAATAGGTTGCAATAGGCACTATTTTTCTAGCAAAAAGCTGCGCATAGAGGTCTAAGTAAAAGTAATCATCAAAGGTTTTACTAGCTGTTCCTATAAAATTCTTCACCCTTAGCCTCTGGTATATGCTGTGGTTAAATGACTTCATCCCCAAACACTAGGTAAGTACAGCAGTGTGTGACTGCAGCAGAAGACAAACCTAAAGTGTCACAAATAAAATTGCTCAATGGTGTTGCCTAGGTATCTTAACTAATGAAGTTCATTATTTCAGAGGCAAAATATGGGAATCAGCAGCCCCAAGCTCTCCTGCAGGCTAGGACCTTTGGATCACCAAGGGACTCAAGCAAAACACAACAGACTTTTCAAATCGGGTGGCCAGTTTTGTGTACCCAAACCAATACTTGAGGTCTCTGAGATGGTCTGAATTTCAGGGCCTTTGCTGTTCCTGCATATCTTCCTAACACACAGGTCCGCAGGTTTTTTTGAAAGAAAGTTCCTGTATATGTTAAAAGTGGCCATTCAGAAAAAAACCCTCAACAAATAAAACCAAAAATTACAGCATTATGAATGACTTCTACCAGTTTAAACATACATATTTCATTCTTCCATTCATGTAGCATCTCTGGAGCTTGGAAACCTCACTATTTTACATAAATGGAAGAGCTTATTTTATGTTTCCTAGTCTATGTTACAAGTGCATTAAATTAATTAACCTTTGTAATGTCCTTTAGAACTATAGATGATGACTCTGAAACTGCTAATCTTTTTCATCTGTGTTATGTAAGATATTTTCCAGTAGCTCCGAACTGAACACAGTCAGATGCACAATGTTCTTTTTGTCACAAGGATTGTGCCTGAAGCTATCCCACAGATTCAAAAGGAACTTATTAACATAAACAAGGTCTAATGATTTCACTGTTGGGATCAGTGGCAACTAATTTTTTCAGCATCCAATTGCTATTTTACTAATCAGAAAAGAAAGGACTAAAGCTGAAATAATGTATTCTTAGCCCATGAATTCAGCAATTCACTGGAAATTTTAAGGCTTAAATGAAGCACTTTAAAAAGGAATTTTAACAAAATCGTCAGAATATGAAATGCCTCTTCCTCAGTTTTTGTGCATAAAAATTGGCCTTTGGCTTTTCAGACTTGTGTATTTAATACGGGATGCAAAGCCTATAACGAGGCACCAGATGGCGCCTCACAGGAGACGTTGGTGCTGTGACATTTCTAGTTATAAACATTCACAGAATCGTTTAGGTTGGAAAAATGCATTAAGATCACTGAGTCCAAACCCATGTCCACCATTAAACCACGTCCCTAAGTGCCACACCTAAACGTCTTTTAAATACTTCCAGGGATAGTGACTCCACCAGATTCCCTGGGCAGTTTGACAACACTTTCTGTGAAGAAATTTTTCCTAATATCCAGTCTAAACCTCCCAAACTGAGGCCATTTTGTCTCATCCTGTTATGCATTACTTGGAAGAAGAGACCAAACTCCACTTGGCTACAGCCTCCTTTCAGGCAGTTGTAAAGAGGGATAAGGTCTTCCTTGAGCCTCTTTTTCTCCAGAGAAATATTCCCAGCTCTCTCAGTTTCTCCTCATGTGGCTCCAGACCCTCCTCTAGCTCTGTTTCCCCGCTCTGGACATGCTCCAGCCCCTCAATATCCTTTTTGAAGTGAGGGGCCCAAAACTGAACCCAAGATTCAAGGTGCATGGCAATCAGCCCCAGTGCCAGGTCACTGCCCTGCTGGCCACTCTGTTTCTGATCCAGGCCAGGATGCCATTGGCCACCTTGGCTACCTGGGCACACACTGGCTCATGTTCAGCCACTCCCAGGTTCTTTCTCTGCTGGGCAACAAACTGTCTGAGAGTGCCCTCAATCCCCTTATCCAGATCATCATTAAAGATATCAATGATGAACTGACCCCAGTACTGAGCCTTGGGGACTGGACGCCAACTGGATTTAACTCTATCACCACTCTCTGGGCCCAGCCATCCAGACAGTTTTTTAATCCAGTGAACAGGGCACCCATCCAGTTCATGAATACCCAATTTCTCCAGAAGAATGCTATGGGAAATGGTATCAAAGGCTGTTCCATAGAGTTAATATAAGCAAGGCAGTACTTACAGTCTTATCTAAAACTCATTTTTCTTGAGCAGTTTTTCTAATGAGAAAAAGAATGCAGATAATTCAAGTATACTGGCTGAGTCAGTGGATGGAGCAGACTCCAATAAAATGAGACTTTTTAGCTACTCCTGTCAACTTTGCACTGGATGCTGGATGCATCAGGTGACTGGAGGACCTGGGTGAAAGCCTCCAGTAGGGTTGACAGCAACATGAAAGACAGAGAGGTGATGGACTTCTCTGTAGTGTCTCAGAGCTCTCATCCTCCCAAACACAGCATCCACGTATAGTTGTGGCCAAGAAAAACAGTCAGTTGAGTGCACAAAATATCAATTTTAAGGAAAAAAACCTTTTGACAAACAATAGAAATTCAAGTAGTATCCACATCAACCTTACTCAGGTACAAGCACTGGGAAACCGAATGAACTTCCAGCAGCCAGAGTGAGCTTGGGAAGAGTTGAGTACCTTCCTGAAGACACCCAGAGTCTAAACAAAATCAAAGAGGCACAACATATCAAGTAGAGCTGATTCCTTTAAACCATGTTTTTATTACAGACTCAGAGAATGGTTAAAGTTGGAAGGAACCACTGGAGGTTATCTAGTCCAACCTCCCTGATCAAACAGGATTCCCTAAAGCACATTTCTAAGGATTGTGACTATATCCAGAGAGGGAGATTCCACAGCCTCTCTGGGTACTTTGTTCCAGTGCTCAGTCACTCTCACAGTAAATGAGTTCTTCCTCACATTCAGGTGGAATTTCAGAAGGCACAGGACTGACTGCTGAGGAGGTGCACCACCATGCCCTCTGCTACCCCACGAGCCTGGGGAGACCCACAAACCAGGCTGTGTTGACATGAAAGTACACTCTCCTCACCGCAGTTTCTCAAAACACTACCAGTCTTTAATTATCTGTCTGCTCATCACTGCCCCGAGGGGAATGGTATGCAAATCATAGTGCCTGGTGCCCTGAAGGGCTGTGCTGAGGATGACTTTCTTGGCCAGAAAGATCCATAAAGCAGTGCCAGACCCTCAGGGACAATCATGGACAAATTAAAGTCTTCAAAATTGCAGTTTGCTGCAGCCCAGCCCCTGAAGCACCATGTGCCTTAGGCACGTATAGGCCCATCAACATTTCTGAGCATCCTATATAACCCCTGCAGGGTTCACAAGGCTGGGAGGAGAGCACCTAGATACAGCCCAAGCTCACCGTGTACCACCAGCAAAGCACGTCAAGCAGCGAAGCATGTTGCTCCCCTCCTCACCTCCCCCTCATGTACGTGTCCTGCTCAAACCACAGCGATAGTGGGTTCATGCCTGTCTGAAACTGAGTCTGCCTACCCAGAGACAGAAGAGGAACCACTGGCCAGGGAAGGACCTGGGTCTCTGTCTCTGCTTTACTTGTGTAAAATATTTGTGTACTCACTGGGATAACGACTGAAATGCTGCTGAGCAAACTGATGAGAAAAAGGAGGGCATAATGCAGTAGAGAAATAAATTTTCTCACACCACACATCAGATACAACAACTTCAGTGGTTCAGTGAGGACTGTGGATTTGGTGACAGCACTGCAGCTCCAGAAGCTGCCTGTGCTGCCTGTGGAGGGGTCTTAGCCCAAGTGCATCCTTCCCACAGTCACCATTTGTGGTGGCATACAAGCAGAGCAAGGTTTATAAGCGATGTTACGTCTTTTAGCAGGACAGCTAGGACAACTGGAAAGAGGAGAGGAGTTTTCAGTGACCTGGAGAAAGCTTTGGGTGCCTGAATGCTTGTCTCTCTCTCCCAGCAGTACCACAGTTAATACACCAGCCACTCCAGCACAGGGTATTACAGCTCTCACTACAAACTCACTTCTCACAGCAGCAGCGTTAACACCAGTCCCATATCTATGCCTTCTTCATCTTCAAAGAAACTAACATATACCCAATTCAGTTTCTGGATAACATTACTATTATGAAGCAGCCCAGGTACTTCACTAAAATGTGCTGAGAATTGTATTTCTTAAGATAGTAATCTATAAAAATTCTAGCAACTGAAGAATAAAAACTGTTTAGTGATGAAAAACCTTCAGGGAGAATACGAAGGAGTGAAACATGGAGCCGCAGGGCCTGTATGGGTTTTTAGCACAGCCCATAAAAGGGTGTGTATTCAGGTCCTCACTCTTGTTTTCCATTGCTTGATATGGGTGTCACAGGTGCCCATTTACAGCTTTACATCGGTCTTTTTCAAAGAGCTGTAGATTTCAGTGGTGTGAAATCCACTCACCTACCCCTCCCAGACAGCAGTCTGGACGTTTCAAGGGCCTTGCATGGTACCTTGCATATGCCATACACAATGACTGTTAATTTATTTGAATTTTACAAGTGATACGACCTATTACATCCGACAAAAATCATAGCCCCTTTAAAATAATGAATTAAAGCTAAATGAGAAAAGAACCCAATCAAAACAAAAATTAACAAACAAAACAACAGCGATAAAAAGAAAAAAAACCACACAAAAAACCCAACAATAAAAAAACCCCACGAAGATGGGAAAGCTGCTTAAAGATGTAAAAAGTAGATTTTCTAGGTTTCAAATCATATTGCTGGTGTCTTTTTGTGATTTCTATGTGCATCCTTTACCATGTTCAAACCTTTCTCAGTAGAATATTAGCTTTGAATCTCCTGGGTATATAAAACTTCTTGTGGGGACTTCTACAGTAACCCTGTAACATATCTCTCTGACTTGATTACATTTACCCTCAGCTCAAACTCTATTTTGGCACATTTTCAAGGTCAAGGCTTGGATATGATTAAAAAATTTCCAAGTGCTAGTCCCTCCCCTACAAGTAAAATGTGGATATAATTAATACTGTTTACTTTGTTTTCTTTGCAAACAAGAGTTTCTGTTTCTTTGAAATACTTTTTTTTCATGTTTTCAGCACTTGGATCAAAAAAGAAATATTTTAATTAATATCTATCTCCTAGTTAATCTAAAAAAAACCCTCACTAATATTTTCAAAACAGCAAAATCTTATTTGATTATAGTTTAAAGAGATATGTCACTAGGAATATTGTTCTCAACTTGCCTGCAGCTGAGGCTTTGGACGTGTTTTGCAGCATCAATACTTCTGCAGAAAGATCAAAGTGAGGTCAGGCTGGAAACAATGGATTCCCACATAAGTAGGGACATGCCTTCAGGTGGGCACATTTTCTATGTATGAATTTCTTCTTGTTCTATGTATGAGTCATCTAAGGCTGAGGAATTGACTGCTGTTATAGTGATGTGTGTTTCCACCTATGAAAGCTTTTTTTTTGGCATGGCTAATAAATGCATGAACATAGAACAGACTTTGGCAGTGTTGCAGTTAAGACAACAAAAACAAAAACAAAACAAAAAGATATCTGAGGGCTTTCTGGGGCTTGAACCTATTTCATATGAGCATGAGCCTGACTCAAGCAGATCTGTTTTATTTGCATAAGGACTGCAGGTCTACACCACTAAATGCAATCAGCCCAGCACAAAGAGAAGGAAATCCTGAAGAAATTAGGACAGCTGATGAAGAAGAGATGTCTTCTTAAAGAGAAAAACAACCATTATTAAACACTGCCTAAACTGCCTGATCTGATTCACTGGCCACATGAACATTTATGCCGCAGAAGATACAACTGGAACTGTCCAGGCTTTTGTTCATAGAAAAATGCATAAAATGGGGACACAGCTAACGTGTTAACAAACTTAATCCCATCTGAACCCTTTTTTTGGGGTGTACTGATTTATCTCATAGTTGAAAGACACATCTTTTTTAAGCTATCCCTAACTGTTGAGAGGGGTGAGGTATTTCAATACCCTGGAAATAACTGGCTTTTCTGCCCTTTTCCTTCAGAACAGAAATAAACCCAGCAAGTAGAATCCAGATACCAAATGCCTACCAGTCCTGGGAGACTGGCAAGTCCTCTCTATCTCTTCCATCCTCACAGCCCAACCATTTCTAGAGATACACTGCAAATCAAAACAGGTTAAAAACTTCCCTTCCTCTAACAGGTTTTACAGTTGAATGAGTTTCCTGCCCTGGTCCTCAGCGCTGGCAGCAGTGAGACTGTGAGACACTGAGCTGCTGTTCCCGAGCCCCAGCCGGGCACTGTCACTGAGGAGCATCCTAGGGCAGGGAAGCGGGGACCGGGCAGAGACGAGCTCTGCTCTCCCCCCGCTCCCTGTGCTCCCACGGGAGCGGTGTCACCGCAACATTCACTAAACACCCTGCATTTCTTAGTAGGCATCTGCTGCTGCCTGTTGTAATGGCAAAGCACAAAAGCGTAAAACAATCGCGTCTTGCTTTTTGGGTCATTTCGGACAGATGGGCCACTTTCCAAGCATCACAAATTTTCCTAAGTTGAAACATGTCACCGCAAGTTCAGTTGAAGGTCACTTTTTTTTTTTTCCCCTGATTTCAGCTGAGTGCAAAGATAACAAATGTAAGTATAAAGGGAAAAACATCCTGTTGGAACAGTACTCCCTGTTTTCTACGGGTGAGAAAAGTATAAGCAACATTTCAACAACAAAACAATGTGATCCATTGCTGAATGGCTTTTTTTTAAACCCATAAATAATTGAATAAATTTCAAAGTCTTCAGGAATGCAATATAAAAATAATGAAGAAAAATGCTAGTAATCAAAAATATGCAACTGCATGGGTTTGCATACGGATTATCAGGGGGTTTTAGGCAAATACTATTTCACTTTCTCAGCATAAAACTTTGGAAAGGAATAAAGTATTTTTTCTAATAGATTAAACAAGTAAACTGCAAGGAAACTCAGGTCACTTAAATATCAATAGATTTCTTCATTATTTTAAAGCAAATAATCTTACTGATTTAAGTTTTGCTTAAGTCATATTTTGTTTTTTTATTTAGCAAAACAAGACTTTCATAAAGAAACAATTCATTGGTTTAGAGATTGCTGACTGCTGTAGACCAACAGCAGCTCTGCTTTGCTCAGCCTTCAGAGAAGGCTCCCCAGTCTGGTAAATGTCCATTTCACAGCTGACAAGACTGAAACCAGCTTAAAATTATATTTGTTGAAGATTTCTGTGGCAGAGACAGATGTTCCTGGGCATCCACAGAGAACCTGCAAAACTGTTTAATTTATTATCTTTTCACTGCCCATGGCTAATCCTTCTCCAGGACAAACCAAACAACTTTGATGACAACATCTGATCCAACCGATGTAAAAAAGACTTGAGTAAACTGTTGCTCTCATGAAGAGAGTGGGGACATCTCCCTTGCCAGCTGCAGGGTGGGCCTCCAGTGCCTGTAGTCTCTGCTCAGGTGTGCGAGCTCAACATTTGAGTCTTTTGGGAGAGGAGGAACACTATGATTAAATCACCTTTAAAACAAAAAAAACCAGCACACTTTGGGCAAAGAAGCCAGGATGGATGATGGAAAGAGGCAAGGAGCAGCAATATGTTCAGGTGACAGCTGAAGTCATCAGAGGAGGAGCACCCCCACCACTGTGCTCCCTTTGCACTGAGACACAGCAGGAGCACAAACTTCCTCTGTGGTAGCTTAAGCCATGAAAGCTGGTTTGAGAATGGGTATGGGACTGTAACCTCATGTTCATACCCCTATTTGCTGGGAGTCTAAGCCTGCTGAAGCATCTGCTTGATTCTGCAGATAATTCCAGCATGGTTTTGGAACATACTGAATTAAAAAAAAACAACACTAGGAAAACTTTTGTTTCTTCCTACTCTGATGCATTATGAATAAAACAAATCAGCCAAACTCCAAGCCCCATTGTATAAGGGCAGGTGGAAGCACAGTCAGACTGCAGAACAGAAGGCACAGGGGAGAGGCACGGGAAACTTTTGGAGAAGTGGTAGATTCCACACACAAACCAGGCTCGATGCTGCCAACAGCAACTGCCAGGACAGCACAGTAGATGAAGGGTACCTAGTATCCCACAACTGTCACAGCCATCTCCTGCCATTTGTGGGGAATGCTGCGCTGGCTTGGCAGAGCAATGGGAGGGCAGAAAAAGACATCTTAGTGTTGAGGGTTGAAAGAGACAAAATATATTAGAACAGACCTTTGGAGACTCCAAAAGGAAATCTCCTTCTTGTTCCTGCTGTTGTGGGGTTTAGAAGGAGCAAAACATCCTTGTGATCTCTGCCCTATTGCTAATGCTCTTTCAGTTGTACTCCACTGCACAAGTTATATGTTAGGGAAAGTCAAAAAAATAGAGCATCTTTATTGCACTGAATTTGTGTCGCCAAGCACGAATGACCCGAGTCAGTGCTTTTGGATTTGACAGCCAGCTGAGACTGGGACCCTTCAGGTTGTTTCCTGTAAGCAAGGACTTAGATTCTCTGGTACAATTATGTCATTTACAAGGAATATACAAAGAAATGCTGTTCTCCTGAGGAGGGAAAGGAATCCTTTTATTCTGGATCTCCAAAAGGCACTTAAGGGCTTCTTACATTCTTCCTGGATGAAGGGTCATCAGCTCTAAGGGAATTTCACCCCATCTTACAGCATTCCCTCTGTCCAAGCTCAGGGATGACATTTTCTGGGGTTTGCCTATTGTCTTCACTGCCACTTTAGCTGCTCAGCCTCAGCATGGAAAGAAATAAAAACAGGCATTTACAGGTGATGGCAACTTAATTATTTACAAAATATTGTTTCATCAGGATGTTTTCTCTCACCCTCATAATGACCATATTTTCATCCACTGGATGTTTATGATTCTCCCAGCCAAAATTCATTTTGGGTGTGCAGAGCCTTTGAGGAATGCCTGAAATGACTGAGGAAGCCGTACCTCTCTTCTAGTGTCACCTGGTGCAGGTACCAGATTGTAGCCACAAACTCATACTCTTCTTTCTCCAAAGATGGCTGAACCAAGCCATATTTTCTCTTTATACAGTCTATGAAGTCTTTAAGTGTTGCACTGACCATCCTTTGCTGGTCGTGATACAGATGAGTGCCAGTTGCCCCCATCCCACTCACACCTGAGGCCAATGCTGGCACGCCAAACCACGGGCTGGTGCAGCTGGAGGGGCACTGATTTGTTACAGTCCTTGCAGTTGCAATCGGCATTTCCTCATTTCCTTTCACAGCTCCAACATTGAATTTGGTACAGGGCTGGTGCCCCTTTGCTGCTGCCACAACACAGTTTCCTCACCACCATCCTGTCCCAGTTCCTATAACCCTTGTCCCATTCCCCCATTTTACCGTCACATTCTCCTGGACAGAAAAGGTTTTCAAGCTGTCACATTCATCAGCAGCATCAGGGACATACAGCTAACACTACTTAAAATATTTTTCAGCAGGCCAAAATATACAGCAATAGGTTCAAATCCACAAATGTCCTGTGGATAGTAACTCCTGCCTTGGAATTCACTTTAGTGTCTTTGCCCTTTTTACTGCTATTTGTCATGAGCACTGGTGCATCCTGCAGCACCAAAATCTCCTGCCTCAAGGACTAGAACTTAAATTAGGCAGTCTGGGGTGATTCTGCAGAGCCCAGTTGCTGAAGTCAAGTAATTGAAAATTCAGGGTATGGGATGAGGTGTCCCTGGGCTGTATTCTTCCCCTCTGCTTTGTTAGCTGAGGGAAGTGTTCCAGTCCTGTCCCAGGTTTGCACAGGGCTCTCTGCAGAACCTGGAGTGATCCCCTGTGGAGCCCATTTCAGAAGTCCTGCCTTTGCTGCCTCTGAGAGCTTTTGCTATTGCACGAACAGAGCAGTACAACCATCCTTTCTTCAGGTTAACACATTTTCCCCTTGCAAATTATCCACTTCTGGCAAAAGAATGACCTGGGGGTATGGTTTGTGTGTAAACACAAAGGGATGGATGTGTCTGGGAACTAGTGGGCTGGTGCTGGCTAACAGGATGTGTAGCCTGGCAGCCTCAGAAGCTCATCCTGCCATGTCCCAGCAGCCACCTCCACTGCCATGTGTGCCAATATAGAGCCAGAAGCTCGAAATTTGACATAGATCAAGAAGCCTGCATGAACAAAGCATTATTACCCAGGACAATCCATATATCCCAAGTTCTTTGAGCACCACAGGTATGAGGCAGGACCTCAGCTGAACATGCCATTAACAGCAAGCAGCAGGGAATAGAAATCTGTGAAGGGAATAAAATGTGACATTTCAGTAATGGGGATGGGAGGCAGGTGTTGCAGGAGGGAGGGCTTCAGAAGAATGGCAGGAACAACTCTGGCCATGTCCCACCAGTGATGTTTCTGCAGGTTTCTACATCAGATGACATGGGAGGAAAAAATTAGGTTATGGACAAGAATGAGTTTCCAAGAACTTCTTCAAAATAAAAAAGGAAGATAGAACTGGTGAAGAGCTAAGTGACAGCAAAGTCAGAGAGGTCTTCAAAACTAGAAGGCTTTCAGGTTAAAATTTTTACCTAGCCAAAAAGATACATGGAAACAGAAGAAGAGAGAGTGAGAACCCAGAAACATGTGCAGTAGTGCATTATATGGAGAGGCCGGGGCTGCCATGGACCAGGCACAGCTGAGGCCCTCACGAGCCCCTCATGAGGCCAAGATGGCGGCACCTCAGAACAAAACAGAAAAGGGTAAAAAGTGCTGTGCAGGTAGTGATGAGTGAGGGGGGAAGTTAAGAGAAGCAGCTCTGCAGACACCAATGTCACCAAGGAAGGAGGGGAGGAGGTGCTCCAGGCACCAGAGCAGAGATTCCTGTGCAGCCACCAGAAAATACCTTAGAGAAGCAGGTTTGTCCTGAATGACCCTGGCCCATGGAAAGGCCCCACAGTGGGGCAGGGAGATGTGTGAGCAAGAGGGAGCAGAAGAGAGGGGTTCTTATGGAGTGGTCATTCCCCCAGTGCTGCCTGGAATGGTGGGGAGTGGTGGAGGAACCAGGAATGAAGAACTGGGAAAAAGGGAAAATAAAGGTGCTGATCTAATTTTTTAATTTGCTTACCACTATCTAAATGTATTTTAAATGGCAACAAATTGAATTCATTTTTACCAAGTTGAGTCTGTTTTGCCTATGTCACTAATTGGATCAGTGATCTCCCTATCTCAATCCATGAGTTTTTCCATTTTATTTTCTCCCCCTGCCCTGTTGAGGAGGGGGAATGAGAGAGTGGGCCTCTGGCAGCCAGACAAGGCCAGACAAGGCCAAAGAACAGAGCTTTCTAGTAAAAATCTCTACAAGAAATGCTGAAGTTAGACAAACAAAGGAGAAAGCTTTTGAACAAGACTACTGTGTTACTTCACAAGAAAAACAGCATGGATGGAGGGCATGAAGCCCCACAAAGAAATGAAAAGAAAATGGCTAGCTAGGAACATTATTGGAAGAGCAGCTATCTGAGGACAGTTTCCCAGCCATGGATGTAATTCATCTACAATAGGAGAAAAGTTCTGTCTGGCTTAGGGCAAGAGGACAGGAGCTGAGCATACCTACTGCTATCTTGTATTTTTAATCTCTGTTCATCCAATTTTTCACATACAGCACTATCAACTAGAACTTCTAAGCAATTTGTCACTTCAGTGTTTTGAAACATGTAGCCTTCTAGGACAAAAGACCAACAACTGCACACAATAGGAAAATAGTTCTCCAACAGTGATGGAGCCAATACATATTTATTTCTACATTTATGTCTTTTTTGTGTACCAAAGTGACAGTGACTGTTCTCTTTTATTCTAACTGTGTGGAGCATACACAGGTTTTGAGACAAAGAAAGCCTGTGAGATCATTTGGTCTGGCTCCCTACAAACACAGTTGTCATCTCACCCAGTGATGAGTGCAGGGGAGGGTGAATCCCAGCTGGGCTGGTGTGTGTGGCAGGGGGAGACCTGTGCTGGGAGGCTCAAAACCCCTCATTCAGCAAGGTCAAGGATGCTGTCAGATTTGTAAGCACCTGAAAACCAATTGGTGTTACTGGTGTGTCAGCAATATCAGGTTTTGATGTGTTTCCATAAGTGGTCCATTTATCTGGGGAAGTGCCATAAATGAGCACTTCCAATAGCACAGGGGAATTTGGGAATTTGGACAAGCTGGTCCTAGCCCCAGTGCTGCCAGGGGCAGCCTCGTGTACCACTTCATTCATGTCTCACAAATATTCATTACCTCCACTTCCTAGTTCAACTAATGTCAAAGGATTCTTTTGGCATCCTTTGGTAAAGGCTGCAATGCAGGCACAGCTATGAACAGCTCCAGCTTTCAAGAATGATGCTAACATATCTTTAGCTGTCTGGCATTCAAAGTCAGCTGGCATCCTTGATGAATAATTGGAAACCTCCTTGCTGCAGTGACATTAAACTCATAGTTTAGCTTTCATATTACAACCTCTGAAATAAGTTAAGATTTTGTAGAATAAATATTACCACACAAATAGAGTACTATTTTGTTTTCTTAACATCTTATACAAACGAGCCTCCTAGCAGGAAATATTTCTCCAGCCTTGCACTTCATGAGAACCTCTTAATCTAAAAATGTCTCTGTCCCTGAACAGGTACAGCAGGTCCTCTGTGGGCAACCAGTCTCAGGGGCACAGTCACCTTTCCTTTCTTTTAGGCACAGGGAAACCCCCATTATCTCTCCTTATCCACCAGGCACAGCCACTGCTCTCTGCCAGCCCTCAGGCCACCTCCCCAGCCCCAGCGCACATCCAGTGGGGAGGGCTGGAGCACTCACGTAAACTTTAGGCAGAACCTCGACACCCTTGAAATGCCCTATTTCCCTTTTTTCTTTTTCATCGGACAAGTCAGTGTCCCAATTCTACCTGCAGAGCTCAGAGTTTCCATCTCAGACTTTGTGGCAATAAGGAACAGCGTGCACAAGCACTCACTGACACACGATGACAGGAAGCCTGCATAGATCAGTAGAAATTAGAAGCAAATCACAGTCGAAATCTAAGCAAATCAGAAGCAAAAGTAAATTGAAAGAAAGACCCAAGACTAATACTTCAAAATCAGAATAATCAAAAATCATTATGAGTCCATTATGAGTAGGAGAACTATGAGGCATGCAGCATTTCATTTCTTCTTATCAACTTGCCTCTCTAATCAGCATGTTACAGTTGTGGCATGGGGAGTTATGGAAAAAAATACAGATGCTTGAAGTGTTACTACCCTGATGAAAGAAATCCATGTATTTCCCCTGGAGGAAAAAGTCTTAGGGAGAGGTACCTGTAACAGGAACCTTATTGAGACAGATTGCCTTTAAGCCTAGGACTTTACCAGTGAAGCTCCAGACACTGGAAATTATAATATAAATCAAAAGCCAAGGGATGTAGGAGTTCTAAACTCATATTTATGTACTTGCATAATATTAATACTGTAGGAGGTAAATATAAACAAAACACAAGATACTTTGCTCATATCTGTGCTGGATGCCAATTTTGATATTGCTATAGGTTAAGAATATATATGAAATGTAGTTTATATTAAAAAGGTTAAGAGAGGAGATCTCTTCAGAAGGCAAAACAAGCTGTACAGGAACTACTATGGTTTCTAAAATACATTTTCTTCTCTGTGCATTAAATAATATTTTCTCATTTATTATGAATCAGGGGACTTCCAACATCACCCCTGAATGCAGTTTGGAAGGACTTCCTACTTGCCAAATCCCAATCCGAGTTGCATTTTGCAACTAGCTGACTTTTCACTAGCTGACTTTGCTTGTAATGATATTTATTTAAGGCTGCCTTGCCAAGCCAGGAAAGCACGCAGGGCAGAAGGGGAGTGCAGATGCTCCTACCGTACCAGCGAGTCTTTTTTCTCCATGTCTGAAACTCGGCGTGGGAGCTGCGCTCGGGGAGATTGGGAGTGTCCCGGGGAGATCGGGAATGTCCCGGGGAGATCGGGAGTGTCCCGGGGAGATCGAGGCTGCCCCGGCCCCGGGCTGGCCCCGGGGGCTGCCCGGCCCCGCTGCAGCCCGGCTGAAGTCAGGGTGCCAGCTGCCCCGGCAGGACAATGGCTCCATTGGGAGATAGCTGGGGGACAAAGGCGCTGCTTTCAGGAATGATTTTATATGCATACATGTGACCTTTGCCTGAAATGGCTCTTTGGAACGTGTCCCTATCCTGAAGCTCTGCTTTCAAATGCAGAACTCTCGGGCCTTGCTTAATCTGTCTTTTTATTTTTCCTTTTCTATTTTGTGCCACAGATGCCTCAGGAGAGGTCATGTGCAGATAACAGGGTGATGCTGAACTTTTTCTCATAATTTAATACAGCTATTCAGTAATGGATAAGATTATTTTCTTCACTTTTCGAAATCCTTCACCAGGATCTGCTGTCTGGAGTGCTTTCTCTGTTTTTAGAAATTTAACTACAAAATCAGAGTACTCCAATTTCCAATCCCATGCCTTGGGCCAGCCTCCACTGGCTGACACTTCCAGGTGCTTCCAAGCTCAGGCCACCTTTGCTAGAGTGAATCTAACTTTAAATTTATGCATCCAGGTAACAAGAGCAAGGCCTTGGGGTTTTTAACGGATTGGAGTGGCTTGTTCATTATAAATAAATTTATTATGAATTAACTGTTATTTTAAAGTATTTTGAAGGCTTCTTACTTGAATGGGTATAAATAGTGGCTATCATTACACAGCATGTATGAAATCCAACTACCATGCTAGCTGGGCTGGAGGTGCAGGGATGAAGACAGAATTTATCACCTTTAGCTTGGGATATGGCAGTGAATGCTGCAGGTGAAGTGATGGGCCCTCAGAGTGATTCTTTATTAGGTTACAGGGAAAGTTAATAGCAGTGTGACTCAGGTTAGCCAAATTTTCCTTTATAAGACCTTGATTTTTGCTGTTTATTGCTCTGACAAACTTATATTTGCACTGACATTTTTGTGCTGAAAAGATTTGGGAGTTTTGAATCTATTTTTAGTTTACAGCAAAACACACCTAATATTTTTGAGATTAAAACCAAGAATGTGTTCTTTTCTATACAAATGTTAACCAAAATTATCTGTCTTTCCGTAAACAGATCTCAGGCTTACATACCCTGGAGAAACAGATGAGATTTTGGGGACCAGGAAAGAATGGCCTTTGTCAAATGAATACATCCATTCATTGCTACCAAATTCCATACAAATTTTATCAAGTTATAAATCTTTAAGAGATCTTTGTGTATCCTGAGCTCTGTGTGCAACTTGCTCACACTTAATGGCTGAGCTCTCTGGGTATCATCTTCTCTGGGTGTCTTTGAGGCCCTTACTGACCATGGATCACACTGCCGGTTTATTTCAAAGGAAAAGAGTTTCAAAAGGTGCTAACAGTCCCAGCCAGACCCAGGAGTGAGGTCTTGGCTGTCTGTCATACACCTCTCCCTCAGCACTGTTGCACACACAGCCTGCATCTCTCCCATAAGAAGTGTGGTGTTGAGATGCTGGGAAAGCAAATTTCTTGTGCTGAAATAAATTCCAGCCCACCCTTCAAAAAACTCCAAACTCCACTGTGAAATCTCCCCAACCTTCCTCCCTATTCCCTACAGCCCACTCCTTCAACATCAGTCTTTCAAGGGAGAGAACATTGAAAAGGAGGATAAAATCAAAGCTTTGGGGAGCTATTGCATAGTTAGCAGGTCCTGTATCATAAATGAAACAGGGCTGCTGTTGGAAAGACAGCACAGAGGACCTGACAATGCACAGAGAACACAGAAACAGACAGATTTCAAGTGTTTGAGGAATATTAAAATTCCAAAGAATTTTAGATACTAATTCAGTTAGAGTACTACAAGTAATGAATGCAAGCAAATTAAAATATACATACCTTCAGCAATATCTAAACACAAAATGTCTGAGCAAAGGGAACAAAAAAGGACCAGAGAAGGAGAAACAAACTAGTAAATGCTAGATCTTCAACTTATAGCAGGCTGTTCCCAACACTGTGCCCTCTAATACTTGTTTGAATTCCATGTAAAAACAGATGCATCTCACTTGCCTTAGAAGCTAATGTGCAGCCTGCCATGCCATTGACAATGTTACAGCTAAATTACATATAATTTTCCTTTTTTTCTTTGATTTTAGCTTATCACTTTTAATTATTTGTGATGCCATGAAAAAGAATCTATACTACAGCAGAGGGGCTTAAACTTATTGTTACAAGTGCTCTGCTGAATAAAGACATGTCTACATTATAAACTAAATAGTTTTTCCATATTTGCAGAGTTAATATATACCTGCATTTGGAGATAAGCACAAGTTTCCCTACTTGAGCATGGTTTGCAGGAACTGGAAAGATTTAGCATTTCCCAATATATTCATTGCACTCTAAAAATATTTTGGTCCATCTTTACATCAGTTTAACACCATTGCATTCTCACTCATACAACTACTCACTTGGGAGTCATACTCAATTAAAATAAATCTTAGGCAACTCTCACTCTGTATAAACACATTCAGGCTATTCAGCAAAACATATGCTGCTGTTCCTAACTCATGGGGAGTAGTGAGTATTGCTTTAGGTAATGCTTCCTCAGAATTAACTACCACAGTTCAAGCAGGGGCACTGACCTGGGGCAGAGAGGCACACAGTGATGGAACTGGAAGCTGGTGCCTGTCCTGAAGGGCTTTGGGAATGAATTTCTACCCAAACCGACATAGTTTTTAAATGTATATGTGTAAAGAGTTATTTAAGATCCCTAAAAGGCGATCTGTGCTGTGCCACCACCACTCTTTACAGGCTGTGGCCACCACTGCATTTTCACAGAATCATAGAATGGTTTAGGTCAGAAGGGACTTCTAAAACTCATCTAGTGAGAAATTCCTTCCTAATATCCAATCTGCACCTGCCCTCTTTCAGTTTGAAGCCATTTCTCCTTTCCCTATCACTGCATGCTCTTCTGAAAATATCAAACAGCCTCTCCCTGCAGCATAGCCTCAGTGAGCTGTGATCAGATATTGGATCTGCTTTCTGGACTTGGCTTTAAGCAGCAGCAAGACACAAGTTGCTCAGACTGGGGCAGGGCTGCATAAGAAATTTCAGACACCAAGGTCTTGTTTTGATCATTCAAAACATCCAAACTAATGAAAACAAAAGTGGTAACTTTCCAGGTACACTGGGTTGGAAATTAGTATTCAGGAGTTTGATTTTACAACAAATGCTCTGAGGAGAGTACTCACTGTAAGGGGCATAAGCTCATGCCTTCTTGTGTAGCTCAGGTTAATGCAAATGATAAAAAATAGGGGGTTTTTTCAATATTCAGAACACATAGGAGAAAAGATTGTACAATGTCAGCTTTAAAGCAGCTGTTCTCCTCATCAGAATCAGAAATCTGAACATCTCTTGATCTCATGCAATCAGAGGGAGTAGCTATATAATTAAATTAGGCCACACATTGAGCAACTATATATGCATTTCTGGAGCTAACATTAAGATCCTATTTTTAAAAGCTGTGTTTACAGATATCCCACACTGCTAGAAATAAAGACCTTTTAAACATAACACCTTTTAATCCCTGCACTTACTGCATTCATTTTAAACAGTATTGATGCAAATAAATTCATCAGAAAATTACACTGGCAGCTTGATATGCCATGGGTATTACAGCACTAAAACCGACCATAAAAACCAGTGCTTCAAAAAAATTGCACTGCAGATAGTCATGAATAAAAGAAGACTGTGAGTTACAAGAAAAATACAACCCCTCCTCCTGTTAATCTGTTCCATATTTGATCACTGAGCTTGCATCGCAGTTGAAAAATATCCTGGGGGACTACTTAGTGTACAGCCTAATCCAGCCATCCACCCCCTGCAAAGTACAACCTCATGCGGTTTTGTTTCATTAGGAGTTTCTCTGCAGCTCCAATGACCCAGCTCAGTTTCACCTCCAGCAAACAGGTCTGAGCATGAAGAAATGGCTTCTGTGGCCAGAACTGTGCAGAAATATGCAATTCTGTACCAGCATAATTGCACGAGCTGAGCTAATGGAAAAAACATACTTTGTCCAGTTACCTTCTAGGCATGGCTGGAGTTACTCGGTCTGCAATCTGAATGGATTATATGGTCTTGTATCTCTGACTTTGCCTTGGCATATTTTCTTGTTCTTAACCCTTCATTGACAGTATTACAGTTACATAACAAGTTTGTTCAAACTCCAAAGGTTTACCACTTCTGTTAAACAATGTTTTTCATGCCATTAAATGTTTTTTTTTATTTCTGCTAGACTTCACCCACCAGTGGGGATGTTACACTATCTTTTATCCTCAGTTCAAGCAAAAACATATCTTCCCTCAGAAGAAGAAAAGTCATCAGACCCAGAGCTTCTAAAAACCACCTGCACCAGCAGGATCCACTTCTGTGAGGATGTCTGCCATAGGGAGTTTGGGATGGAAAAGAAATGGCCATAAACTGTAGCCAGGGGTAAAAGTGTGTGGGGAGATGAAGTTTGGATATGTGAAGAATCATAAAGATCGTAAACTAAGGCTCAGTTCTCCCTGACCAACATGGAAAGACTCTGCATGGGCTGCACTTTTCCTCTGCGAGAGCTAGAACTAGCTGAGATAGCTCACAGCTTTATCACTTTGGCCACCACGCAGGGCATTCCAAGCCCTGGATAAGGCCAGCAAAGAGCCGCAGGGAAGAACAGAGCATAGAGGCAAGATCCAGCCCCTTGGCTTGGGGGCTGACACCATGGCTCCTTATCTACCTGCCTTAGCACGAAGACATTGCTCTCTACATCTTCAATCCTTCTCTTCTACTGGTTTTCTTGTCCCAAACATAAGACAATCCCTTTTGCTCTATCCCAAACAACTTCTCTTTAATCTAACACAATTATAGCTCCACCTAATTTTGAAGTTCCTAATCTTGCACAACATGTACAAGTGAAGTCACATTCTACCTCCTGAACAAGATGTACAAATTACTTAAATTAAACACTAACTCACAAATTGTAACTAGGGACCAAGTTAATAAAATCTCTAAAGAAGGGAACACAATAAATTTCAAGGCTGCTCTTACCCACTATAGAAATTCCAGTGTTGAAACCTGGAGGTCTGACAAGAGATGCTGCACTAGGAATGAGGGTTATGAAGATTAAATAAAAAATAATATGATGATTACACACTCCCAGATTCTAACACCAATCCATAGGTGACAGTAGCCAACATAGCCACAAATATAGCCAACAGACCCTAGAGAACAGAGAAGTAAAGGAAATCCAGACAAGGCTTACAGAGGAAGGACTGATGCCTTCCAAGGGTCCCACTGCAGGGCAGGGGTTGAAAATACACATGGATTTACAGGTGAAACACCAAGACCAGCCTTTAGAGCACAGTCAGGAATTTTGACCACCCACCATCTACTGTTCCAGCAAGAAGCTGTTGGTCCAAGCTGTGACATGACCTGGGTTGTTAATGCAGTATTTGTAATTCAAGATCAGTGGGTTGGCCACCGTTACTATAGTGCTTGGATTTTCATCTTCCTGAAAAGAAAGTTGAATCTCCAGAGAACATAAACATCTCAATATTTTAGGGGCAAGGGAAATTGGATAAATGTTTTAGAAGTTAAAAATACAATAATAAAATTTTCTTATTGTCTCCAGTTGGAGTGTAAAAGCGATTTCGAGTGATTAACAGCTCATCCTTGTTGTGTGAAAATCCATTGTGAGAGGAAGCTACAAGCCCAACTGCAACATGGATTAGGGCCTTACAAGTGCTAGATTGAGCAGGTATCAATCACAGTGACAGCTGCTCTTGCACTGAAATGTACTTGATTGTGGGAAAAAAGCCCCAAGAGTGAACTGGCTTGTTTAGTTTTGGATGCTGCAGAGAGGAATGACTGTGCAGTGAAGGTTCTTGGGCTGCACAAATGAATTTTACATACAACTACTTGAGAATTCTAGAAGGACTTGTTTGTTCACAAAGCTTAGTTTATATTCCTGCTAAGAATTTATACTTCTGGTTTTGATTTCTCATAATGTTTGTGTCCTTTTTCCAGACCCCCCTGCAAGTCTTTATTCACTAAAGCTTTCAGAGTTTTTTTTTGTTCTAACGTTTTTGCCATCTAAGTTGTTTTTATTATGATGTACCACACTGAGTGCTGTAACAGCCTGTGAGGGATAGTTTCTAAGAAGAATAAATTATGGGCATTAATATAACAAAGCACAGAACTTTTGAACATTTGGTTTCAACGTGGAAAGATTCTCTTTCATTTGAGAATCATGTCGAGGATTTATTTCTAGGGGACTTTTTTCTGCTATTAAGATCTAACAAAGCAGTATTCTACTGAAGGCTTGTTTTTTTCCTTGCACACTCAGTCATGGTTATTGCAGAGCTCTTCTGCCATTTCTCATTTCACTGCAAGGTACCTATGTGCATATGAAAGGTACAGGGTGCAGGGTTTGCTTTCAAGTTTTCCATTAAGTGGAGGGGAAGGAGGGTATGGGGGTTTGTTTGAGTTTCTTTTGTGGAGAGAGATTAAGGGAAGGATATGGAAACCAGGGGCAAAGTAGTTCTTTAAATAAATCCAGATCTCCCCTCTGTAAACACATGCCAACCAAATATACAAATTACAGCAAATTGGTTGTCTGTGTTCACAACTAGGCTCATGCTAAAAACTAAGAATACTGTAGGCATGAGTTAAAACATTTATTTGGACCTCCTTGAAAAGTCTTCGGTAGCTTCAATCCAGCAACATAAGTAATTTAGCTCTCATGAGTAGTCCCATTGACTAAAAGCAGGGCCTGGATTTACAGGGTCACCTAAACCAACAGAGGACTTTTGAATGCAACATTTTCCCATAAGTCAGTTCCCATTATACGCTTTTGCCACCTGGACTCCATCTCCTTAAATCTGCTTGATTGGTCCCATATGCCTTTATTCCATGAAGTGCTCGAGCTTTGATGGAATGGAAGGGACACAAGCAAGCACCAAGCAGCTTTCCTGCGCCGCTGCTGCAGCCGCGCTCCCAATTAATGCCTCCATTCATAGAGCAGTGTCCCCACACTGCACGCAGGGAACAGCCTCCCACTTGTAGTGGCCAAACATGCTGGCTTCCTCCTCCAAATCTGCTCACAAAATCCACTGCGTCATGGCTGCCTCCAGCCTGCAGCTCTGTGCCCGTGTCCTGTACATGATGCCTTTTGCTGAATACTGCTGAGTGCTCGACACCAAGCACTTCAACTCCCACGGGGTTTGTTCCCTCCTCATGCCCAAGAGCAGGATCTCCCCTGGAGCCCTGCAGGTCTGGAAGCTGGCAGCCCCCAGCTGGCACCACTGTCCCCTCCTTGTACTATCTATGGCTCCCACTTGGCTCCCAGGGGATATAATTTAATTCTTCAAAAGGCACAAAATACTTTTTGCCCCCCTGAATTTGGTTGGATCTGGTTTCTGGCTGTTTAACAAACTGACTCACCAGATCCAGCTGAGCCTCTGGGCTGATTCTCAGGAATCCCCAGAAGTGGAATGGGAGGAGGACAGGACCTCCACATTCAGAAGTCTTGTATTAACTAATGGTAGAATCATATATGAATTAGGGGAGAGAAAGACACAGTTCCATCTGTTCTTCTGGCTGCATATCTCCATTGACCTTCTCCTTTTTGTCTGCATTTTACAATACAAAAAAATGTAAGGAAATATTTTAGTGTAGATTTCCTGAAAACAATGGCAGTTTTTGGACCTGGACCGATTTTTAGCAGTACCTAAGTGTTTTTAAAAGCTGGCCTGTTAGCTATACACCTACTTTTAAGGTAAAGATGGAAACAGTTTGGTTATATCATACTCCAGGTCAAAAAGTCGGGGGTAGGAACCGCAAACTTTGCAATGTTTGACTTGAACTCAAGTGAAAACATCTGAAGGCTTTTGTGGCCGTTTGAACTTCTCAGTGACAGGAATCAAGGTAAAAGCAACTTGATTGTTTCTTTTTATCACTTTCCAGCCTTGGTACAAAACCAGGAATTCCTTAATTACTTCGGACACCAGTGGGGTTGGATTGGCAGCAGCAAGGAGCAGCTTGTAACTGCTGTGCTGAAAAACTCCCGTGTGTTTCCTTCCTCATGACATGTCTCACAAGGAGATTTATGGCTGTGTTTTAACCACATGTCAGCGAGCCAACGCATCAAGAGTTACAGCAGAAAATTTGGAGGCTTATCTTCAGCTGAATTTTCCCACCAATAGCTATTATAATTTATAAGTGTTTGGATATTTAATTAGCTGTATAATGAGATTAAATACTAGAGAAAAGTGGCCTAGATGAAGGAAGCAGGTCAATGGCACTGTATCCCTTCCCATCCCTGCAAAGGGTAAACAGGACCTGAGTAATGAGATCAGATTTTTTAGCTGCACCATGTTGCTCACAAGCAGCAGCAAGTAAGTGTTTAGGAATACCAAGAAATGGATGTTTATTTGCATGTCCTGAGGTTTTGCTTTAGTTTTCGTAGGATCTCTTACCATCAATGCTACTTCTGTCAATTCGTTTTCAACCGGACTCCCAAATATCCCAGCAGAGAAAAGGACCCATACAGTAAATTTAAGGTGGTGATCACTTGCTTAGCCACCTTTCACTAAACAAAGAATTTAAAAGCCATTTCTCCAAGGTTGATTTGTTTTGTTTTGAGTTTGGTTCCTTTTTTGATTTTGGCAGTCCACATGCATAGGGCAGGGGTCTGTGAGACTGGAACAGAGAGAGGCAATGCACTTGTGAGGGGATGCCAAGGAAGAGGCCTGGGGCAGGTGAGAGCTGAACACCTCTATTTTCTTTACATCTCCTAGCACTGTATTTCTTGACAGCTCTCATGACATGGATGCCAGGAAATGAACAGCACAGCAAGGAGTCCCTGTAGTTGGCCTAAGCAACACACTTTGCTGTTAGAGAGATGTGCTTTTTTCTCAGACCTTTTTTCAGCCAACAAAATCTCAAATCCAGCTAAGGTGATGTCAGCTCCTCCCTCTCATTTTCTGGCTCATGCCCAGAGCATAATCTTGCTCTACATTTCAAATATGAAACCATTCGTTAGGGCTTTGAGCATTTCCAGTTTGAGTTGTTGCAACCTCTTCCATGTAGCCAGAAGAGCATATAAAACTCAGCCACCATAGCAACTTACCAAGTTGTGCTCAGCTGAGTTTCTTGATTCCATTTGGAGTTAGCTGTTACGGATCACAGTATTGAAATAAACATATGGTAGACTGCATTAATGAAGAGCTGTTGAGCTTAGAACACTCCAAAAAGCTCTTAATCACAGCCTAATTTCAGGTTTCAGATTTTTTTTGGTTCATCTCAAAGTTCCAGATACATTATTCTCAGTACCACTGCTGATTCTTATCACCACTTTTGGCTCAAAAGGTGAAAACACCTTCAGATTCAGCCTGTTGTGCCTCTTGCTATCATGGCACCCCTAAATCCATTACCTCAGAGTAAAAACATTTAATAGAACAAGCCTAGAGAAGACTGGCACAAATTAACAGCACCCATCCTTCTTCCTCTTTCTCTTCTTGCCTCACTAACAGTAATTTCCACATAAATTTTAGCATATAAACAACTTCCTGCAAAAAACACATTTTACCTTTTACAAGGTAGCACCTTCAGAAAACACAAAAGTACCACTGAAGTAGAATTTTGCTGTTTGAACTATCAGTCCTCACACATCTTCCAGAGGACCAATACAAATTTCAAAAGTAAAATTAAGCCCAAATATACTTTAAGAGATGACTTTTTAAGGTGTCTGCCTCCATTTTAAAGGATTTGTAGAGCATTTCCTTCCCAAGTTTCTTGCAAGACATTCTGGAATTCTTGATGCACAACAAAAAGCCAATTTAGGTATAAATGCAATACATGCATAGTAGAAATAAAACAAGAAATCATTTTTTAATGTACTCTCCAGCAGAGTTTCACCATCTATTAATTCAGCTCATTCTTTACCAATAGGTAAGAGCAGCAGGATCAATGTGTAACTACGCAAATAACAGCAATAATACAACATCAAGAGCATTCCAAGAGTGCTGCCTCTCTCTTGCAAAGCAACAGTCTACTCTCTCTGATCCCTTATGCTTTTGCCATTCATCTCAGGTCAGACTTAAGATGAAATTGTTCAATCAGAGGCTGGGGAGAATGCCAGACTTCCAAACCTAGGCTGTGAAAGGCCCTCTCTGTCCATTGCAGAGTTTCACATGGACTGCAGACAGCAGACCTGAGACAGCCTTTCAGGCCTGTCTTTATCAGTCAAATCTCCTCTTGTTCTCTGGAGGAACCCCTGGAGAGACTTCAGCCCCCTGGTTGTGCTGGCACGAGGGGGCTTGGCTGTGTGCACCCCCAGGCAGCCACACCCCAGGCTGCCAAACTTTCCCTTTACACAGGCCATCTCTCAAGCAGCACCAGCCTACCGCTGCTTGCAGAACTTCTGATTCTTGAAAAAGGTTTGATATACAGAAAAATAAGATACTTGTCACGAGGAGAAATTAGCCTCTTTCAGTTTTATTACATTCCTTCTATTTTATAGGTAGGCTTTTTCTTTTTTGTTTGCCTAGCAAAAGACATTATAATATAATAATTAACCACTGGAAGGAGTTTGCTTTTGATTGATTTGGATGAACTGCCTTAGACAGACTGTGTCTGAAGTAGAAAAGATTTAGTCCTGTATTTACTAACATGCCACAGGCTCAGGGAGAAAAGGGGGGAGTAATCCCTCAAAAAGGGCTGTTTGTTATAAACCCCACCACAAGTAATCAATATACCCCAAAGGAGCAAAGGCAGTGATGGAGCAAACCCTTAATGTGAACCAGACCAAATAACACGCAACAATCAGCCTGATGGGTGAAGTAGTGATTTGGCAAATGTTCTGACATTTCTTGCCATGGTTTTTCCGGACAGCCATGGTGAAAGTAAGTAAACATGCCTCATCAGAAATAACACTAGCAACAGGCCCAAGAGTAACACACAGCTGGGCTGTTCATTCTGAGCAGGGATTCCTTCCTTTACCTGGTACTGAATCTTAACCCTCCACATGGGGCTACAAAGCAGCTTGGATATGAACTTTATATCAAAAATTCACTTCCATCAAAATACTTCTGAGCTGGAGGTGCAACAACGTGATTGTCAAGTTCTCCCTTCATGACAAAACCAAGAGATTCCCTGAATTAATCCATATCCATTACAAATGTTTGAGGAAACAATCCAGTAGTGGCACTTTCTGTCTCCCCAGCTCATGGACTTTACATTACACAAAGAAATTCCATATTTCAGCAACAGGATTACCCAGACCTTTCTGGGGAATTTTAAGCCAAAACAATTTCTTCACCTAGAAAACAAGAATAAGAGAGTTAAAACATATTAAAGGTTTAAAACATTGAAAATACTAATTGCTATTCCCATGTAGCAACTGAATCTTGACTTTTTTGTTTGTATTTCATTGAAGGAACTCCTCCCATCCCTGGGGAGCATGAACTGTGCAGAATGGAGAGAAGCAGGAAAGGGATATCTCATTTTGTCAAGAGACACATTCAGTCCCTCCAAAAGGAATATAATATAAAAAATCACTTAATAAATCTTCAGCTCAAGAGCTGCTAATCAAGGGTTCTTTCAGTGTCTACAAACTCAGATGATCTCCTAATGCCCAGCCCTTCTTTCTGATTATCTGCAAAGAGATGTGAGCTTTTTGGGGACACCAAACTTGGGGGGGAATTTGAGACAATCCTCTAGACTGGAAATCAACAGCAGCAATTGTATACAAAGGTTGGGACTCTTGGATAAAACATCAGGGCCCATGAGGAACATTTCTGCATTAAAGTCAGTGTTTGATTCCAAAATTTGATATCTCCAAGATGGTAAGAGAGATTTGAAGAAAACAAGACCATCATTCAAAGTGTGACAGAGGCTGTTACAACATCATCTCCAACAGGCATTAACACTGAGTTTTAAACACTGAGTGCAGGGGTTTGATTCAGCTCCAGGAAAGTGCTATGCTAAGCTTCGGAGAAGATGTGCTAAATTCGGAATATTGTCCAAAGAGAAAACCAATTATATTCACCAAAAGTCCATCTAATGTTTTACAATGACCCTAAAACAGGCAGATTTAACAAGGGATGGCAAGTAGCCACTTACTTGACTCGAAGGTCACTTGTGAAATACAAACAGTGATCAAATACTGAGAAGCCACATGGTGTTCAACAAGCAGCACAAGGCTGAAGGGGCTTTGAAGTATGGCTGAGGGACAACCTCCTGCCTAATGCAGGAGCAGCTCCCAGCTGGTTTTGTGCTTCTCTGCTACCAAGGACCTGACCAAGATAGCTACAAATTCTGTGTTGTAGAAGACATCCAATGTAGGCCAACAATTCTCCTGCACTTTTTAGTATATTCATATCTCTGCAACAGCCAGCTGTAGCATGCTCTTAGGGTATCAGCATTATCACGTAAATGCAAAGTACATCACCCAGAATGTACTCCAGGTCACTCAGACTAGGTTAGATTCCCACTGCCACTCAGTCTGTCCTCTGGTCAGACACTGCTGTGGCTCATGTAAGTCCTGCAATGCTAAATGATGCTGATGAGAAAAGGGCACAGAACACACCCTTGCTGTTCAAATGCTGCAGAGCTGCACGTCAGGGCTGCAGGACCAGCTGAATCTTCCAGATGCTGCCAGTGATACTGATAGCAGCACAATGGCTCAGCACAGTCACTGCATGCCAATTCCTGGCTTCTTTATTGTGGAGCACCATTCAAAGCTTCTCTATGGACAAGATGATCAAGAAATGTCCTTGCAG
Organism: Illadopsis cleaveri; assembly: GCA_013399915.1. Classification (NCBI taxonomy): domain Eukaryota; kingdom Metazoa; phylum Chordata; class Aves; order Passeriformes; family Timaliidae; genus Illadopsis; species Illadopsis cleaveri. Next base: position 190,559 of record VXBB01004033.1, on the reverse strand, counting down.
TGGTGTCTGAGCAGCTTCTAAAATATCTTGACAGCACTCCTTTGAGGTAAAGGCAGCACCATTTGCAGATGAGACACAGGGACATTAACAAACTATTTCTACTACATTTAAGAGCCTATCTTAAGACTTCAAAATGCCAGTTTCAAGAATGCACAGCATTATAAAGCACCACTACTGCAGTCTGTAATAGGCACTACCAGAGACTGGCTGTACTGGATATGTGCAGCACAGACCTGTTACCTTCAGATGAACCCATCAAGACTCAGCTGTTCTCCTAATCAGAGCTGGGCATTTCAAGCTGAGTGCTAAACAGAGAAGTTAAAAAATGACCTTTTCTAAAAATTATAGCTGAAAAGACCTGACAGCATTTTGTAATAATTCTGTCTATGGAGACACAGAAACAGGATCCAGCTCCCCAGAAAAAGATGAGCTGATCTGAGCATGACCAGATTTCTCCTGCAGCCCCATTCCCCACTCAAGACACTGTGTTGAGGTTGTCTCATCATACTTAAATGCCAAGGTACTGTGCAAAATTGCCCAGGTGATCTTATGTCCATTCAAATGGACCTTATTCATATTCTCCAAAGAGAGTGCTTTGTAGTTTCTTTTTTCTAAATTATTTTAAAAGACCAAATTCAAAGAAAAGCAATTCCTAGTGTGCTGATGATGCACTGCCTCCTTCATGGTTCAACAGCAGTACTGGAACAAGTCTGGCTCGCATGAGATATGAGATGGGCAACCACAGCTGTTGCAGCTGTCATCCTTTGGTAACTCATACCTACAGAGGAATAAAACATGTATTTTAAGCAAATGGATTTGAAACCTGTTGGCCAGGACTCCTGAACCTCTAGTTACAACCTAGTGGATTGTGGCTCTAAAATATTCTGTCTAGTCATCTTTGCCCACTGTTCCTTGATGCTCAGCTTTTTTTCCTTGTTGCTATGGCCTCTCAGATCTTCCTTTGACCTTATGGCCTGTCACAGGTTCCCTTTCACCGTTCTTGATCCATTTGCTTAGCTCCCTCACTCCCTGGGATAGCTTAGCTTTTTATTTCATGTTTGATTCACTTTCATCAGAAGTCTGTCCAAGCCAACAGACTTCACTCTGGAATGGCTGAGCCCAAAGTTCCCTTCTGCTGCCTCTGCCCTGGTGGCAGTGATTATGTGACTGCTTCAGCCTTGTATCAAGGTGCTAACTCACAGAAATTCACAGGGCTTTGATTTCGCCATGCTGGAGTCTCTTCTGGAAATCAGGCAAGGACTTCTAAATCACGTGAGTGGTTTGGCCAGCTTTACCTCTCATGTCCACTGAAAAATGTGAGTCTTTCAGTATTTCAGGCAGATGTTAGTGGATGATTCAGGGAGCAGATACACATGGTTGCCAGCCATTGAGTTGAAGAAGCCCCAGAGAGAGTCCAAGAGATGATAAAGTAAGCAAAACTGAGAGTTAATCCAAAGCTTGTAACTTGCTCTCAGCTCCCCTGGGAACACACAACACACACTGAGCAATGGATTCCAAAATATTAAGAAATAAGCTAGCGTGTAAGAAAAATAAGGATCTCCTGTTGAATTAAGGAGTTAGGTCATTAATGCTTGTTCATATTACATTACTCACACTTGAGAGACAAATAACTATCTGTTGCCTCACTAACCCACATATTTATTTGAACAAATATTTCCCAAGAAGCAGGGAGAGAGAACCATTTCAACAGAAAAGTTCTATATTATGGTCTTATCATAACAAGCCACTTCACAGTACGCTGATGTGTATCGGGTACAAGCATCCATTGTGAAAAGCTATTAAGTGTATCTCATTTTACAGTGCTGACATGTTGGTTCCTTCACAGAGCTCATTAGCTCACAATGAGGCCTCTCATTTCCCTATGCCTTTCTAAGGTTTTGCTGTATTTCAGAATCAAACCTTAGTATGAGCATTATTAACTCAGAGGGGCATGATCAGTGCCATATAACGTCAACTTATATAGAAATCCTGCAATCATTCAGAACAAATGTATATATATATACACATATATATATATGTATATATGTGTATATGTATATGTATATATGTATATATATATGTATA
>VXBB01004033.1:90401-184543 GCA_013399915.1 Illadopsis cleaveri | reverse complement strand
AATTTTTTTTTTAAAAAAAAAAAAAAAAAAAAAAAAAAAAAAAAGCTCATCTCACTCCAACCTTCCAAAATGTCCAAAATGAATCTGATTCAAAACAATCACTCAACCAATTCACAACAAAATTAAGACTCCCAAAGAGACACAGATGTGAAAACTTGAATTCTCCCTATTGTATGATTTTCTCGGAGCAAAGTCACAAGAAGCAGTGGAGCCAAATGAACTGGCTGCTGCTGCCAAAGAGGAGTTTGTTCCTGCTCACACCTCCCTCCCTCCCTCCCTCTTCCCACTCCACCCTTGACTCCAGAAGCCAGGCATGAGCCTTGCTGCCTACTCAGCCTCTGCCCAAAAGTTTCAGCTCACTAACAGTGCAAGAATAACCCCAATTTTATTCACAGGTTAGAGAGTTGTATCAGGCCACAGAAGAGCCCAGTTAGCAAAAAAATCCTATGTGTGACTGTGGGGTGAGGAGCTGTGGGGGAAAAACAGTTTCTTGCAGCAGGAGGGACAAGTTGTTAAACCAGCAAAAAGCATACCCATGTAGATTCACTTTCATTCAGAAATTAAGAAAATCCAGCAAAATATGCTTTCATTTGATCTGTCACTTTATGGTGGTCACGACAACCTAAGCACCATACTAACTGAAGGTTTTTTCAATAAAATGCAAAGTCTTTCAAATGAAATCCCGACTCTTCTACATCAACAAAGACTGCTAACATTGTAGATTTATCAGGACAAAAACAATAGCAAAAAAAAAGCCTTAGAAACGTGTTTAGAATACCTGTATTTATGGTATCAGATGACTGTGGAATAATGCAGACTTTAAATATCAGCTGCTGTGACTTAATTAATATGTACTCATACATTATTGTAATTTAAAATTATAAAACCAGAAATCAAATATGTATTTTAAGAATATATATTTTAATAAATATATAAAAATTGAAAGATACAAAAGTAATTAAATTTAATCTAAAACATTTTTACTTACCTTGTATATTTTAAGGGCTGCTGTTTAATACCAATGCTCTATTAAAAACTGGGTTCTTAAGTTCTGAGAATAAACTATCATAAAGAACTGAAAATAATGGCATGACTCAAAATTCTATTAGAATTAAAAAAATTCTATTTCTGTGAATATGAAATCTACTAAAACTAAGAAGCTCCAATATTCCCAAAAGCTAAACACTGTAAGACACTAATTTTCATTGGTAGGAGTCCTCATGCCAGCTTGAGTGCTTTATGGACAGGAAAACTTAGAGATACAAAGATGTTATGAGCTCACCCAAGGACTCCATGAAGATGCATCCTGCTGTCCCTCCCTCCACAGCACTGGGACACTCTGACAGGGCCTGGCAGTGACTGGCCAAAGCTGAAACTCCTGCTTACTTGGACACCTGAGGAGAGGAGCTATGTCCTCATTAGATGCTTCAGCACGCCTACAAATTTAAGAGATGCAATACTTACTTTGCGGACATTTTATTCTATAGTTATACTGAGAAATAAAGAAAAAACCCAATGGAAAGTCTGCATTAGAAACGCACACAGATATTTTAACATTACATATTTGCCCTACACTTATGTGTGTCCTAACGTTTATATTGAACAAAATAGAAGAATTCATGTTAAAAGCTGATATACCAAAATAAATTCTCCAGACTTTGTTTTGCACATTTTCAACAACACATGAAATCTACTTATATGTGTAATGGGCATTCTTGCAGTATTTGAGTAATACCCCACTCAAATAAAATATTTTTCCTTTTGTTTTAAGAAGAGTGCACTATAAAGCAGGCATTTTAACCCAAAAGCAGGACCCAGATCAAAAGCAACTGCATAGGTTACAGGCAACCTGTGAGGTTTGAAGGTGGAGAGAACAAAGAGATTAATCCACCATCTGAATATCAAATTTTAACTTGAATTGATGTAATGGTAAAACTTTGAAATAATCATCAGTTTTTCAGCAGAAGAAAAACTTGAGCTAAACCACCATCGGTGAGATCTTTGGCAGGCAAAGACCTCAGTTTCCTAAACCATCTGCAAGCGCTGGTCACATCCAGGAAGGCACCATGAGAACTTCACTGACAAAAAAGGAAGATTAAAGAAACCACAAAAACAACCATAGCAGTGAGGTCCCTGCAGTGAGGTCCCTGGACTGCGGTGGGGTGAAATATCCCATAAACATCCCCTCCAGACGTCTGTCAATCTGCTGCTTAAAAGCCTACAAGAAATGAGTTTTCAGATCATTAGGTGCCTGTTAGAATGCTTTTCATCTAAATATTCAACAAAAATATTTTTTCTTGTGAAAAAAGCTAATCCCACCCTTCCTGAAGGAAGTATCAAGAACAAGTGATAAACATTTTTTGTTGTAGCAGGATTTTAGGTATGTGAAGGCGAGTTCCTCCCTCAGACTTCTTTTATTGTAGACCAGGAATACTCAGTTAGTTTATGTATTTTCTTATATGCAATGTTACCTCATTTCCATCTGCCCACGTACTTTTTAATACGTTGTCCCAAATCACTGGCACTCGATAGAACAATTACTTTCACATCTTATATTAAAAAAATCCTTAAATGACTTTTACTTTTGCAATAGTATCAAACTGCTCACCTTTGTGCAACCAGATGATTTTTTTTTCACTGCACTGAACAAGATCAGGACTTGCTTTTACATGGACTTGCTTCCACATGGACTTGCTTCCATGCACTTCTTTTCCCTGGAGTTCAGTATTTCACATTCATTCCTTCTGAATTTCAATTTGCTTTTTTTGAATCATCTGTGCAATCTGTCAGATTATTCTGATTTCTGAGCACACTTACCAGTTTGTGAACATTGCCTGTCCACGTTGCATCACCTACAGACCTCAAACTTCGTATTCCATCAAATACACTATTGGACATTCTGAACCAGGAACATTATGTAACCTCAGAAACTGCATTAGAAAAAGTTCTTTTAGATTCTCCCCCTCCCTCCCCTACCTTTGAATTTTCTATTGGCAATGTCTTCACCTTATTTTCTCAGCATGTATTTAATAGTTCACTTAAAGTCATAGAGCAAAACCTCTGATGGCAGAACTCCTGTGCTACAGCTCTGCCTCAGTCCTGTGCCTGTATCACTGAACAATGCATTTTTCCTCAGCCTAAGAGTGTAAATCCACATCTCTGAAAGTAGAAACTACACCAGTCTAAATTATCCATGACCTCATTTTTAAAACATAAATGCATCTGCCTTCAACCTCCCAAACAATGCCAGCTTTCATTGCTTATTAGCCCAGGTCTCCCACAAACACCCCTGGCACTGTTACATCACTGCTTAGCTAAGGGAAAAACATCTCAAAATATTTCCATTGAGCTGTTACTCGCTGTCTCACAAGGAATGCTGAGCTGCACACGCGGTTAGTACCCAAAACACAATACCTCATTCAGCCCATGCTCAGGTGTTCCTCTTGCACCTTTAGCTCACCTAAGCCCCAAGAGCTCGCAGTTACTGCTAAAGGAAACCCAGGTGGGCTTCCCCTGCAACAGCAAAGCAGCAGATCAGGAGAGGCTTCAGGGTTGCCCAGGGCCATTGTGTCTGAATCCAGCCCAAATGTGTTCCAACTGCAACAATTAGCACAACTATCCATGCAGTATTAAAAGGATATGGTGTCTGAATAACAAAATAAGTATAAGCATATTACAAAATATCTAAGCCTATCATCTTTCTAGTCTATAGATAACTTTTTATTCCAAGAACTACAGGATTCACCAGCAGGTACAGAATATAAAAGTATTTATTAACTTTCATGAAACAGAACACAGCTTAAAAAAAGTCTTCTTGGGTCCCTCTTGAACTTTCTTTCTTTGCTCTAAGAAGGAGAATCAGTCTCTCATGAAAATTCATGAAAATTGATTAAAAAATATTTAACCCAAATACAACCATCTTAATAGAAAGCTATGTGAACTCTGGGCAACAGAAGCTAACCAGTACATGGAAATAAAACACTACCTCTACACACATATAAAGAAAATAGATAAAAAGTGGCAGAGATTATTTATCTCTATTATTAAAACTTTTTAAAAATAAAGTTTTTAAATAAAACACTTCCTAGGTGTAAATAGTTCACTGCATAAAACACAGCTAAAGAAATTTAAATGTATCCATCATTTCAAGTCCCAGACCTAGTTTAATCTACTGATATATTTCTCCTGTGGATTCATGAGCTGTCTTGCTTTCAAACAAACCACCCCTCAGGAGGAAGAAATACATATTTTTCAATATTTTAATTTTTAAACTTCTCAGAATTTTTTTTTGTATTTTAGCAAACATCTTTCAAAAGCATATTCCAATGTAACCTTGAAGAAAAAGTTCTGCCTCTGTCAAAATAATTCGCAAACTTTATTGGATTTTTAAAAGCCTGATTACAGGACAAAACATGCATTATGCATTTTGCTAAAATTCCAAAAACAATTGCAGAATTTAATCATATTCAAAGGCTCACGTCCATAATAAATACCACCAGCTTAAAAGCAGCCTGGAATTTTTCAAGAGTTTTAGTATCTGAAAAATGCAAATGTTCTACATACTGTTCTTTTTGAAGTTTGACATTACGTTGCAATGGTTAAAGCAAGAAACAGGTCAGCTGAAGACTAAAGAAAATCCCTGTCTTCTGAGGAGATCTACACTTAGTTATACAATACTGCTCTGGAAACAATCTATCACCAAAGGCCTGGCAATTGGCTTCTGCTTAAAAATACTCTGCCTCTAACATTCTTCAAAGGATTAAACCATAATTGATTCTGGCAATACACATGGTAAGCGTGATGTGCAGGGGGTTGCCAGTGGACATGGGGCCCTTACGTAAAGGGCTGTGTTCTTTGTTTAAAATGGAAAAAAAGAGTGGGAGGTGTGAAGAACAGTGAAATACAAAATGAGTCAGAATCATAAACCATATTTTTGAATCAGATTTCAACAACCACATATGCAAAAAGAAGGCTTCAAAGGTGGCAGAGCTTCTGAATTGCTAAGGCAATTCACGTATTCTTAGTTCCATAAAAAAGTTAGAAGCTATAGTTCTGTACATCCTTCTAAGCACTCCAAGAATATTGCAAGTTCAACTCCAGAGAAGCCATTGGTATCAGTCTGAAAGTGATGGGGAACGGATTGATCGTGCACTGGCTGGACTGTTAGAGAAAACAAAGGGATCCTTTTCCTTTTCTTTAGTATCATGTTTATGTTTATGCTTATGCTTATGCTTGTGTTTCTTCTTCTTTTTCTTGTGCTCATGGTGGTGATGGTGATGGTGATCGCTGTGTTTTGAGGAGTTTGCTTCTTTACTGAACACAGAGAGTGGAGCAGCTGAGACAGGGTGCATGTTTATCTCTCCCGAAGATTGCTCCTTACCTAAAAGAATGGATACAATGGGATTGGCAAATGTTTGACTTGCATTGTTTCCAAACATAAGGAATTCTGAAATATTAGATAAAACCTACAGTACCGCAAGGCATCAATTTAAACAAAAAAACATGGAATCTGTTCTGATGTTTGTACCATCTAGCTTCAGAGAAAGCTCTGAACATGCTATTAAAGTTCTCACACTACTGGCAATTTTTAGAGATGGTCCTTCCTTCCTCAACAGCATAAATGTATCCCAGATTATCAGGAACTGTAAAGAGCCCTAAGAAACTTGAAGTCATACTAGCTTCCTGAAATTAATTTTTGAGTAGGAAGGCCACTATACCCTGAATAATGCAAATGTAACTGCTTGTGAAAATTCTGATATAAAGTGCAAGGCTGGCTAATAAAGTGCATTTCTGGGATGTGAACTCTTTTTAGTCAGGAGGTAAAGCTCCCCTCAAGAACATACAAATTTTTGATAGCGAAAAATTAAACTGATTTTTCTAAAAATTGCCTCTTGCAACCACTTTAGCCTATTTGAAAGATTATACAATGTGTTTTTTCTTAAACAAAACCAAATCCTAATAAAGAGGATTATACCATCTTTATCAGTATATATGTCACAAGTACACTAGAACTAGTTATACACTGAGCAAGCCTGGTATCTGAACCTGAGGAAGGAAATATGTTCCATGACATCTCAATTCAGGAATGACTTTCACATTCTATCTTTGGCTGATTTAATACTTCATTATTTCAGAAAGACTGCAATAGCTTCAATAGTAGAGATTAAAGAGCATTTTTCTAAGGATACCTTTGTTAAAGAGTGAAAACACTTGGAAGGTAGGAACACTCAGATTTCTTTAGGCAGAAATTGAATCAAATCATTCACATGGCAAGAATGCTTCAACAACTAGATAAATGTAGAAAAGCACCAGCAGATTTTTGAAGGCAACTAATCCTTTAAGTATTACTTAAAATGGATTTTTTTCATTGCAACTTTAAATATGGGGGTTTCCCCCCCCCAGTTTTTGGTGAAAATATCCCAAATAAATAACAAGAAATGATGTTATTTGATGTTACTATGCAATTATCTGTTTGAAAACACATTTATTTTCCAGTACATCTTTTTGTGTGGCTGGTTGGTTGTGTAACTCTAGAGGCAAGAATGACTTGTCTATAGTAATGATTCCTGGAAGTCTAAGGAACTCACTGTACTATGATAAGCAAGTATTGAGAACCATTTCCATGCAATTTTTCTAGCCTTACCCAAAAGATTGAGGACTGATTCAACCATGCATATATATAGGAAAATTTCTAGATGGTACAGCTGTTCTGGGTTTTGTTTGTTTGTTTACAAGTATGTCTGGAAAAAACAACATCTACATCTATATGAAGCGTTAAGAAGTCAGAATAGAAACACAAAACACTTTTATAGTGAGGATAATCAATAACTTACCATGGGACATGGTGGAATTTTTACTGCTTGAAGTCTTAAGCAGCAACATGATGTCTTTCTATAAGTATGTTTGGTCTTAACCACAAGACAGGAATATGGTGCAATATAAAATTCTATTGAGGTTATGAGTGAGGCTAGTCTGGAGTACAATAGTTTCCTATAAACTTGAAATCTCTAATATAAAAGTATTTTAAAAAGCTTTAATTTTTATTTAATCAGAATTAAGCAGCAGTAAGCTCATGTTATTAATGCAAAACCTTACATGTTAGAACTCACAACTTTACTTTTTTATGTATGTTATGGCAGCTAAAGGAGATACCTGCACACCAATTCCAACTTCCACTTGCTGACTTCAATGCATACCTACTACCATTTTTTCACATTGTTCTCTGGAGCCATTCTCAACAATGAAGACAGTGTGCAAGTATACTGCATTTGATGCAAAAATGTACAAGACTGCTTTACTATGTAACTATTTCCAATTACATTTTTTAAAGGAATTCCTCCTGTATCTAAACCTATCCCCATAACCCGAGCTCCCTCACCTAAAGCATTCAGTGTTTAGATGACTTTATTTAGCAGCTGCAAGGATACAAAACCAGCCATGACACAGATGACACAATGGTGAAAAAATGAGTATACTGCTCAGGCCATTGGAAAAGGAAAGGGTGGAGGCTGTATCTCAGAAAACCAAAGCAGGCAGTGTTTGATGCTGTTAAAATAGGTTGCAGTAGTTACAGGTGAACTGTGGTAATGACACAAACAGAGCTCCTAGAAACACAGAAATAAAGGTTTTGGCAAAAAGCCTGAAGACCACTGGTTGGTTGTATAGAAAAGGTACAAAGGACTACCTAAAGTACAGACGACATTCTCACGTGTTCTCAAGGTACAGGCACATGATACATTAAAATACACATAGTAAACTCAAATCAACTTCAAATAAAAGAAAAAAGGCACACAACATGACACAAACTCTTAAAACTTCTCAGCTCCATTACTTCCAAATGTGTGGAGTTATTTTTAGATGGAAACTAAACCTGTAAGTCTAGACACTACATTGTAACAACCTCAAATCAAAGCTAAGCCTCTGAACTTAAAAGATTTTAACCAGAATTGGTTAAATTCTGCAGGGATGATGTAGCAGTAGTGTCAAGTGAAGATGGAGAATGCAACCAAACAGACTCTCCTGACTCTTACACAACCTGCCACTTGTGCTGATTTACTGCAGTTTATTGAACTACCAGCTCTGCTAAGCAACAGTCTATATTATCATCTCATTACTTATTTCAGGTGTGTTATTAAAAAAATCTGTTTGTTAAAGCAGTTAAACACCACTGACTGGAGTAAGTTAGGGAGCAAATACAAAAGCAGTTTAAGCCAACAGGACCAAAGGTGTGGTGATGACACCTAGAGAGGCAGGAAAATCTTCAGGAAAGGGAGAAATGGGATCCAACTGCAACTCAAGGGCTACTGACACTTGAGGAGACAGTCAACACTGGTAATATGGAAAAGACGTCAGCAAGAAATGAAAGAATGTCATTAAAAAAATCTGCTTCTACTGAGCCAGCAATAGGAGTACACACACAATCTCTTCACAGAGGTCAAGAGTGATTCTAGTCTCTTGGGTTTTTATATGCAAAAACAACAGCTATCCAGAAAACTTCCTCCTACTGTTAAAGAGTGCTTTTAAGTCCAGAATCAGATATATTGATCTTGGATGATGGCTCCAAAAGATCAATCACAAATTACTGAACTCAGTAGTGTGCCAAAAAGGACAGACCTATAAAAGCTCTGTCAAAAATGTTACAGATCTCCATGCATAAAATTCAATGTTGAACCTACAGAACCTTTTCTTTTCTTCCTTTTAATTAGTATCTACTTAAAGCCAATGCCAGGAACATGGCAAGTGTAGTTAAGGAAAGCAAGGCTAAATAGAAATTGCCTCACAGGGCAGTATAATCATCCTTTTATCAACGGGGGTAGCAGGACTGATGCAAAGAGGCACAGAGCACTCCCTCTTCCTGCAGGGAACCCACTTCTTCCTGGCACAGAGAGCAGGACTGAAACCCGGGCTTCATAAAACACAGAAACACACAATAAGTGGAGGGTGAGCCCAGGAGCTGCTTCTGAAGTGGTCAGTAGCATTCCTTGGAAGAAAATGCGCATACATGTGTCTATCCACATGGATCTCCTCCTGTTTAGGATGTGGAGATTCCAATGTAATTGTTGGCTTTGTGGTGTTCCAGCTAGCTGGGTAGGTGTTTAAAATTAGACAGGATTATGATCTCACGGGAGAAGGATCAGAATATTTGTGTAGCATTTGCCCCACGGACAAATACAAATGCTGTAGATGTTGTGAGAGAGAATAAAATATGAGAACATAGATCTTGTAACTTAGTTTTAAAATTAAAAGGATTTGGATCCTGATAAGTTTTAAAGTAACATTTTCTGTCATAATACAAATTGCTGTCAGATAATTCTAACACCCTGTTCACTTAAGCTTTAATACTCATTGGTGCATGAACACTGAATTATATTGTTGGGTAGAGTGTTTCAGCTATTTTTCTCTTATTTTGTTTTTGAACTTTTACAGTTTGAAAACCTGTAACTTGAGACTTTAACACACCAACAGGCTTTCATGAGACCTTTCATATGGTCCCTCCTATGTTTCTGATTTTGTGTGAAGAGAGTGGGATAGCACAAACTTACAGCCCTCTGTTTCTTTGCATGGCCAATGAATATAAAACAGCTGGCTGATACAGGATTTTTACAAATTGACATTTGTTTGAAATTACCCCATTTGCACTCTAATTTACTGAAACACCAGAGAGGGAGAAGACAAGTTCACAAATCATAGCAAAGGCTGAAGCCTGTGGGTTCTGTGGACTGGCTGGTGCTGCAGCACCTGACATGGACAGGCTCTGGGAAGAGGGGGACATCGATACAAGCACAAAAGCGCCTAATGTGCCTCTTCCAGAAACCAAAGCTTAGCAATGAGAAAGGTAGTGCACTCCCTTTGCCTACCAGTTGAACTCGATCTCTGGTTAGCATTTTCTCTAAAGAGAAAACACTCAAAAAATGGAAAATACCAACAAACAGTTTCAAAATTACCCTGTTTTTCCTTATTTCTTCTTTTCTTTTTAGCATTACTCTGGAAATGTCCAAGACACAGTATTTTTTAATTTAATGGTGTGTTTATGCATCTGCTGAACCACCAACAAAGCACACAGAAAAGGTTACCAAGCATAAATGATTTCAAGTTTCCAGAATGCAATGTCCTGTAATTAGTCTAGAAGAACCAGAATTTTCAAATTATACATCTCTGAAAAAGGTTATCAATTTTCTCTCTAGGAGAGTACTCTTTTAAGGTCCATGGGACAAAAATTAAAGTTTGAGGGTGAAAAGCAAAGGTCTAGTTAAAAAAATAAAACCAGTCAAAGGTTTTCTGAAGATATGCTAAGCAAATCAGTTAATTTGGCACCAACATAAACATTTGAGCTAGTTCCAATTTACAGATTCATTTGACTTCAATTTTTTAGTGAGATTTAAAACCAGACAGACAATTCCTTATAGATATACCAAAGGTAAAACTAAAGTATTGTATAGACAAGCTGGTGTTTTAACTGGTAGTAAGTTTGATTTCCTCATCTGACTTTCATTTAACTATATTGCCTTATACTAAAAAAAATAAGTGTGGTGTTATTTTTACTACATTTATTTTAATACTCTAGAACATTCTAGTGAAATTCCTGTTTTTGAAAGAAAGACCATCTCAATCAGGAAGGCAATTCAGAGTACTCTGTGCCTCTATCAGTTTCAGTTCACTTGAAAACTTGCTAGCCTTATTCATCTTCTAGATTTGAGAGTGATTAGTTGTTTTCTCAGAGACAGTCACAGCTACAGTATTATGTTGTTTTTATTAAATCATTGAGTTGACACACTGCAGCCATACACTGATGCAATTCTCGTTTCTGTTGTCACTATCTACATTAAAGCTGCTTTCTTTACTTTAGAGTAAAGCACTGGAAAACATCATTCCTTGAGAAGTGTACTATTAACAACATACTACTTCAGTGAGGCAAATTTATCAATAAACCTAAAAGCCTATGGGCTACCACTTTGGAAACAGTTATATCTTGAGTAATAAAGTGTAACAGATACTGCATTAATATTATATGTTATTAAAAGGCATTTTAACAGAACAGTTGTAACAACTTTTACCTCCTTAGAAAGTAAAGCAAAACCCCATCATTGTCAGTGGCATCCTCGAATCCAAAAAGTGTTCATTTATATTTGTCTGTGTGCTGATGTTTCCATAGCACTTTTTGGCAGAGAGCCACTAATGGCTGGACTTTGATGTACTGGTGCACTTACAGCTAACTAGGATAACTGCAGAGGGCTGGGCTACTCACACAGTTTGGAAGAATTCCTATTTACTCCTGCATCCGAACTCCAAGTGCAGTGATTTGCACCACAGGCTTGGATCTGCTGCTGTAAATGTACTGTTTAAATATAATAACTACAGTAGTTTACCTCTACACTTTACTGCAGCATATGCAGTATGTCCAGTTTCAAACTGTTTCAGAAAAAAGTCAATCCAGATAAACCATAATTTCCTGAATGTGCAGTAACTGTGATAAACAAGACCACAATCCAATCAATATTATGACTGTGGTCTAGACCTCCAAAGTTTCATGTGCATCTACACAGTAAACAAAGCCAACCACAAAGTCAGCAGCGGCAATTTCCAATTTGACTATCCTGGAAAACTGCAAAAGGATTAACAGAATGGCCAAGGAATCTGTTTGATCTGAGTCTGAATGCTCAGGATGTCCTCAAAGCCCCACTGCCTTTGAATGTCATCAAAAAACCAACTGCCAGTGCACAAAGAGAACGTCACTATATTTTATTTTTCTTTCCTTTGCAGAAATAAAGAGGTAATTGGATACTGCTTTTTGTCAACTTTCAAACCATCAAAACTAGTTGGAAAACGTTCAATTAAGTGTTTATCAGTGATGAGCCATAATGACATGTAACTTCACTGGCAGATCATGCAGCCTGCAGCCAGGCATTTATTTTGGAAGCAGAAAAGACCAGGCCAATCAATAACCACTGACAGACACAGCAGAACCTTTTAAAGGTTACTTCTGATGTACTGTACTTTCAGATGAGTGAAATATTAAAGAAGTGTACCTTTATCTGATTTCACTGAAGTCAACAAAGTAAGACAAGTCACCTTACAGCCTGAGATATCAAATCTGTTGCTTACACAAAATCTCATCCTGAAAGTCTTTTATCTTAAGATTTAAGTGAAGGGAGTGTTCCTAATATTCTTGATGATTAACAGCAAATAAAATCTGATCTTACATTAGAAATGTAGCCTTGCATAGCCTTGGAGATTCAAAGGAGGCTACCAAGTTTCTAGCCCTAAGGGCAGATGAGTAATCATCACAACGGCATTCTCTAGAGAGTTCACAAGTAATGTTTTGTTTGTGTTAATAATTTCTTGATAAAATGATTAGATTCCCTTACAACTGCCAGAGTCCACAGTTCTACTATTATAGTCCAGATGCTTTAGTAGAATTTAAACTATTTATTTTCTATATGAACCAGGACAGGTGCTGTAATTATAACACTGAAACTTGTAATCCAGCAAGAGTGGTATTAGAAAACTTTTGTTATTGTCTCAGCCTTAACCTTTCACATCCATGGGCAGAACCATACAAAAACATTTCCCCCCCCAAACCTTTTACAGGAAAATAGTATTTTCCTGGTGTTAGGGGGGTTACATCAACTTGACCAAATCCAAATCATCATTTGGGGTGGTCTGGGAAATGGAAAAAAAAAAACAAACAGCCCAACAATCCAGCAAAAAACCACAGATATGACAGGACCCAACATGAACTTCCTCCTGGCAGCTGCTTTTCACATGCTGAGTTTGGCTGATGACCTAACACTTCATGTGACATGTGGGGACATAGCCCACAGCTGCGGGAGGAAAACTGTGAGTGGACTAAGAGCACTTAGTGCTTACTCGTTCCAAGTAGGAGTCAGAACTGAGGCAGATTTACTAACAAGACACTGAGACCATTTCAGAACCTGCTGTCAATCTATTTCACAATAATCACTCCCTGAAATGCGCCCATCCTCCATCATTGCTGTAAAACCTCACAGGCCCTGTGAGTTCTTTGTAAAACAGAACACTCTTACGTATGAACAACTTTATTTATGTAAGCTTTTATTTTTCCCCATCTGTTTCTTTTCAGCAGTGTACCATTTCCTAAAGATCGAACTATCTTTATTTACTCAGTCTGTAATTCATACATGCCTGCTTCTAAGAAAAATGCCATGAATAAGAAACAGGTGATATTTTAGAAGCAAAAAATATGTGAAGTTGAACTGTTTCTAACCTTACAAACAAACAAAAAAAAGAATAATCTAATCTGAAGTGTTTCAAAATAATGTTTGTCAACGGCTTACTATTTAAAATAAACTCTGGTGCAAAACCTGGCATTTGTCTCATTTATGACCTAGGAAAGAAAATGTATTACAGTGTACTGAATATAACAACAGAGGTGAGAAGGTCATTCAGGACACAAGTGAGACTTGAAGTAGCTTGTGTCTGCTTTGGGTCTATAAAAGCACCAGCCAAGTAGCCACTGCTCCACTCTTGGTGAGACTTTAGCTTTTCTGACCTCCAGCACAAACTTAATCTGCAACAGTCCTGGAGCACAGACCTGGCACACAGAGGGTCCCCTAAGTCCTATCTGTGATGTGTTTGGCAGAGTTTTGTTTATGACTTTATATTCCATGGAGTATGTAAATCTAGTGAAAAAATTGTTGCAAAATATCATGCAAGAGTTATAAATACTAATCCTCAGCAGATCAGCTTTGCATTTGCATGCTCTGGATGCGTCATTCTTTGCCATAACAGAAAATACGATCGTTGACCATAAAATTGAGAGCAAAATTCAAAGCAGCTCTGAGAAGTTTAAACTAAAGCTTTGCAGATATAGGCTCCTAAATTCATGAGAGTAACCTATATGCAGCCTTCCCCTTTACCCTGTTGAAGTAAGTAAAAAAGCTCTGGGTTTTGCTACTCTAGATACCTAACAGCAAAGCTGTCTTGGAGGAGTTGGCTGTAGGCACGTGTTTTTAACTGAAGGCCATCTGGAATCCAGAAACTAGACCTCCCTGTGTTTTAATGTCCCCATATGAACTTAATTTCTTAGCTGAGAAGTGACAGCAGTTACTTTCATTAAAAAAAAAAAAGGGGGGGGGAAAAAAAAGAAAGAAACTATAAACTCCCTTAGTGGATAGGGCACCTGTCAAGGAAAGAAAAATGTTATGTTACTCCTCACTCATAATGCAGTATGAGCCTCCAGCTTCTGCACCACTGGCATCGAGGCAGCAGCCTCAGCAGGATTCTCAGGGCAGCAGCATCCAGCAGCCTTTCTCTTAAATGGGGCCACTAAACTGCCTGGGCACAGAGAAAGCAGATATGGTCACCTGTCACGACCTAGGGCAACTCAAGATGGAACCAACATTCCAGATCCTGCTGCTATGGTCTACTTCTGTTTTACACTAGGCAGCCATTGGATAAAAACAGAAAAACAAGTAAAAGGGTAATAACTCTGAATTCTAAAGCCAAAAGCTTCACTTTTACACAATACAGTACTGCAACCTTAAAATCTTGTTCTGAATCTGTATGGAAGATCCCTCCAAATGCTTCGTACATTGTCACATGACCTCAGCTTTGCTCCACTGACACATTCTGGAACTGAACTTTAAAAATGTTGTTAAAACATTTTGAGAAAATGAGACTCAACTGCTGAATTTCTTTGCTACTCACTTTGCTAGTGACAGAGAAGCAAAGGAAGTGGAAGTTCAACAATGAAGTTCAATCTGTTTTAAGGTTTCTAAGAAACACTATGCCTTGAGAATAATTTCTTCAAGTATTGTATAAAAAAAGATACTAAGAGAAGTAGTAAAAGAAAGGAAGTGCTTGAAATGAAACAATTTTATTCACAGATGCAATCTTTTCAACTTTGGAAAGCCGTTCTAAATAGCTTTGAGGCTTGTATGTTTTTTAACTGCTAATGTTAATTATAAATCATTAATATTTGAGGGTTTTTTTTACCTGAGGAGTCTTTCTTTTTTTTAACCTTCAAAATTATTAATTTTTAAATGACACCTATGGCAAAACAAGTTTTACCTATTTGTTTCTGGGATTCCACTTAAACTTTGTACTCTTTTATTCATTCCTTAGCTTTTCACTTTCATAAGCATGATTTATACTTGTCTTACTTAGATACGTGTGAAAATACATGCATACACTGATTCATACATCTACTGAAACCTAAAGAAATGTTCATATGCACTCTTTACACAGTTCTTGGAATTCCAGTAACATTTAACACTTACCAACACTGTATGTATGGAAAGAAGCAGTAGCAAAAAACACCTCACAACTGAAGTAGTTAAAAAAAATACAACCACCTTGCCTATAAAGTCATTCGTACCGGGTGTGGATGGTCTCTCCAGCATATTCAAATGATGGTAAATGAAGGCTTGGCTGTCATGAACTGTGTCCATGTCAATTTCCTCTTCCTCTTGAGAGTTTGAGAACTAAGATATCAGGAAAAAAAAATAAGCAGATGCTAATAACTCATAAAAACATTACTAAATAGAATTTAAAGTATTTTTGAGGTAAACTGGGGGTGAGAGGGAAAGGAAGTGATATCTACCACTGTAAAGGAATAAAAGTTCAATAAAATTAAGAAGGGCCAGTGTCTTTCCTTCTTTCTAATTTACTGTGAAGCTGTGCGAACAAGAGCATTATCTGTCAACTTTGGTTCTGGTCAGCCAATAAAGAATCTGATAGGAAATGATTTTGCCACAGTAAGCATAACAACTGCTGTACATATACACACAGCATGCCTTTTGTTTGAACACAGCTTCAAGGGAAGCCAGCAGACACCACTGCTGTTATTCTGAACACCCTACACATTGTGCAAGTTGAATTTCCATTTCTTACTCTGATTTTGAGTTTGACTTTACTGTCTTCATTCTTCTCTAGTATTTGCCCTGGCTCCAATGGAGACCCGAGTGGCATATCAGCCTTCCTCTTCACCCCCTGCTGATGACCAGAAATGCTGGATGCTGTTTCCTTAATAAGATGATCATCCTCCTGAAGCAGCATTAAAAGACCAAAATTAGAAGATAGCAAGATCCATGTTTCAGAGAAAGCGACCTGATACCTGAAAAATCTTCTGAGTAAAGTGGGTGATTTGAACAAAGTTTTCTCTGTAGTTCTGGCAAGAAGTATTTTCTAAAACCCCGTATGGATTTCGGCCAACCACTCCTACAAACATAGTTTCTCTTTACTTCTATCCCTGCTCTCTCTGCATATCTAGCATTGGCATCTTTTCTGTCGCTTCTCACAATCATGGTACTGTTGGTGTGCAACAACATTTGCTGACTCTGAATAGCCTGTCTATAAATCTGTGCCTTGCAGACTCTCCTCAAGCCAAATCTCAGTTGAAAAACTGTGATAGCCTCTGATCCACACATGGGATTTAGCTAAATCTTCTTTTAGTTTATTTTAAAAACCAAAGCTTCCTTTACTTAGTAAAAATCATAGTGAGTAGTTATAATTTCTTTTTCTTTATTTTACAACAGTATTTATTAAAAAGAATAAAACTGTTTTGTAAATTACTGCTTAGACTGTAAAAAGAACAAAGGCAAAGAAATAGAAAAGTAGGAGAGTCTCCTAAGTTACATGTACAGTAATGAAAACAGGAGACAGGTGTTTCAAAAAGTCCAACAGACAAAATTTAGAAGGGAAAATAAAGCATCTACAGAAGCAACATAATTAAAAGCTCACTAAAAACTATAAAAGGCATATATACCATAGACTCTCAAGGGCAGATACTGCTCCCCTAAACTGTTCTTCTGTCCTACAAAGGGCACTGTAGCCCCACAAAGTCTTGCCCTGAACAATCCAAGTTCCATTTTACGAAGTGGGTAACTTTTACCATCCTCAGCAGCTTCAGTGGCACTACTCTATCAGTACTGATTTTAACATGTTTATGCTCTCAGTGTACATCTACTTTAAAGAATCTAGTTAATTTGATAAATTCTATCACCTGTTTATTCTTTTTTCCCCTCAAATATGCATTTCCCTTTTTTCATCCCTATTATTTTGTCCAAGGCATTGCTATTGTGAAACACTTCTGGATTAACTTTGTCTGATATAAGAGGCATTCTTTCTTTTAGGCTACTAGAAAATCAGTTCCCTGAATTTAGGGGAGTTACAGTGAAAATAGTAACCTTAAGGTAAGGGGTAGGAGAATGAAGATGAGGAATAGGAGAAGATACAAGGGATGAAGTACAAACTGAGGCTTGTACCAGTGCTGTATTTCCACACCAGTGCAAGCTAATACACTGTTAAATGAAGCAGCCTCATCCACACACAGCTCTATCCTGGCAGTGCCACAAGCATTTTTACAGCTACATGATGAACTGGCACAGGAAACTGAAATACCTGTTCATAAAAAGGTACTGCTCAACAGATCCTCCCTGATCCAGCTCACTATTGTAGCAACAACTACTATGCTAGTACAAGGGAGAGGAAAGTTTAGGAAGAGTTAAGAGGAAAACTTTTGATAGTCTGGCTGCAAAAAAAGTTTGGGTGTTCACTGAACTGTAGACTAAAAATCTGCCAACAAAATGCCTCCCGCTATTTAATTCTAATGATTAGGTGGAGAAAATTAGGACTTACTACACACTCTGTAAATATGCAGGAGAGATCTAACAATTACTGACTCTGGGAAGCATTTTCTCCCCCTGCTGGAAAGGACCTGCAGGCTACTGTTAATTAGCACTCCCAACATACTCTTCTGTAAAAACTATTTAGACAATAACTATGGGACTGATAAAGTAACAGTAAACCACCCCATTCAAAAGGGTGGAAAGAGTTTCAAACATGTTAATCACATGCTGATTTTGAAACTGTTAAGAAAAATCACTTATTATGTCCATGTCTGTTGATTTGTTTTCCCCCCTCATAATTAAATTTGTCCAACAAAAATACTTAGTCTTGAAGCAGTGGCAGTTATTCTTGAGGAAACTATGACCTTAATAGTTTACAAAAAATTATTTTCTAACTATGCAATGGAATATGTGTTAGAAGCCTCCAAATCCAGAAAGATACCAAACTGAATGTATGCCATTATTCAGAAGTTGTTACAAATCCTTCAGAGCACAGTACTGTCAGATTCAAATGTTCAATGCAGATATGTTAAAATGTCAACCTTCACATCACTTAAAGTTGTTTAAAATGAGGTGTATCTATGTATTTTAAGATGCAATAGATTTACTGATAAAAGGCTTTGTTTTGGAAAATTGGATAATTTGCTTATAAGAAACAGTCTCATGAAAAAAGCTTTCATCACAGCATCAAACATTTCTGTGAATCACTTCATATCTCATAAGCAATATATAAAGTTTCATAAAGAACAGAAAGGAGGAGACTAAAAAAAAAAAACAAGTAAAAAGCTTGCATATGTGGTGCAAAACAGTTAAAAAATGTCCAAAAAGTCATGGTATATGCCAGCTTTTCAAATGGACAGAATAAAGAGCAAGGAGGTAAGAAGGTAGCTTAGGTAAAGCATGAAAGGCTTGAACACAATACAAAATTAAATCAGCAACCCATGCAAGACCTCGGAGCCAGCTGAACAGGATGGATGCAGATGGTTTGTGCTTACGGTGTTCTGAAATCCCACTGACTGTCCATGGTTGTTACTACTGTTCACAGGCTCCTGATTATTTGCAACTGATTCGGGGATAATTGTTGGATTGAGTACAGCCTTCTTTTCTTTCAGGTTAAGAACAAGTCCAAGCTCTGGTAATGGTAAACAGGAAGGTCTGCTGAGGCCAAAGAGTGTGAAATAGAGGTCCACAGCACCACAGCGTAATCTCCAGTCATGTGAAGTTCCTAAAATACAAAAGAAATTGTTAATGCAGAGATAAATTCTTCCCCTCTCCCACAAACAGAACAGTTTAAGTAATCTAGGCCCACCAGAGTATGACATTTTCTGTGCTTAAGATACACTTCCTTCATTATTCCTGCCTCTTATTAGCTCTTACTCACTGGCTTTTTAAAACTTTTTCCTTTTTAAACTTTCCTGTTTAAAAGGAAAGGTTTTAAGTTTCCTGGGTTGTAAGCTAGACATGTTTAGAAGAATAAGACTGGAAAAGTAAGTGCTATAATAACATAATGAAAAAGAAAAGAAAAATAACCACACTCATATGCCTTTATTTTTCAAGTTGCACTCGTAAGTTTAGAAGACTTTGTTACCAAACCGGCTTCCTGTATCAATGGATTTGGTTGCATTTGCCTATGTATTCCACAAAACACAGTCAGAGCTTTAAGCATGACTAAGATGTTTACTCTCTGGAAACTGCATTGATAGTGAAATGCACAAGCCTGCTTTTTAACATCATTACTACTTCATGTCCTTCACTGCATACTCAGTATTTTAATTTATATTCATACTCAAAATATGTATTCTTCCTGCACAAAGCAATGCTTTATTTTTTATTATTTTTCACTGCAAACTGTGTACTGCTTTAATATCTTCATACACAAATGGACTAAGCACGTTTGGCACCAATCACAACGGAAAGATATTTAACATCTGGTGCAATGCTGCAAATACAGCAATTCTGGTGTTAACTCAGCCCAGCTCTTGACTGATTGCAAGTTTATTGAACATATTGTTCCCCAGCAGGAATTGAACTGTATCTGGTAAACAAGACACAGATGTGCCAACTGCCATGTTAATGTGGCTGTGCAAGAGTTAGCACAAAATAAAATTACAAGATCTATCCCTGTAAGTAGTAGTTTTATGGGGCCAAAATAGTGTTTGGAGTAAGCTTAGCTCATCCTTACCAGTTACAAATTACCAGTTACACTCACCCAGGAACAAATGAAAGCAATACGAATATTAATCTGGACATTTCTAACATTAAAATACTCCCCAGAGAATGACACATTCAAAAATATTAATTTTAGAACTATTATGATATTATCAATTTAATTCAGATTAACACAGTAAAAAAATTACATATATCAATAAGAGTCTGTTCTCCACTATATGTGCTTATGTTAAATGAATGCAACTCATGATTCTAGAATCCTAGAAAACTGGAATCCTAGAACCTTTAAACCTGGCTACAAGCTTGTCACACATCAATAGTTTTTTTTCAAGGTGCCCTGGAATGCTACAATTATCCCTTACAGAAAATTAATCGAAACATTATGTCATCTTGAGGCATAGAAATTTAGGTGCTTAAAGCCCCATGAAACTTAATAAGAATGTATACCCTATTTGTTACTTGCAAAAAGAAGTAATGCTTGTAACACTGCACACACTCTTCTCTCATGAAAAAACAAAAACAAATTCTCTGATGGGAACATCAAAATTGTTTATTTTTTGTGTCTGACACTTGGCAAATCCTATGAAACCGAACTACTAGTAGTCTCCTCACTTCAACCCCTGGAGTGTAGCTGTAAACTTTTAAACACTGAATATAATGACACACAGAGAACAGAAAGCCTGCAATGACCTAAAAAAGCTATATAAATGTTTATATGTAATCTGTGTAGTAATGTGCCAGATGTTCAAGGGCACTTTGTCAGGACTGGATAAAACTGCCTCAGTAATGAAAAACAGGTCAATGGTAAAGATGCAAGCCCTTCTCTCACTAGGCTCTTTCCTAAGCTCACAAGGCAAATTGAGTTTTAGGTCTATAATGCATTTCTAAAAATCTTATTTAAATTATCTATACCAATGCTGTCCTCTCATATTCTCTGAGAGTTTAGAAAAAGAGGACAAATAAAGACCATCTAATGTAAAGCAAACTAAGCGTAACACAGACACCGTTATTTGAGGAAACACTTGCTTTGAACAATTTTGAACATTTAAAGTATGATTCTGTGCAGAAGGCATCAAAGCACACTATATCAGTAGACAAAAGAACGAAAAACAAGGTTAGGTAGCCTATCTCTAAGTATTCTGGAAGTACATAGATGATATTCAGCTTCTGAGACTGGATTTTCAATTTCTAACTACTGAAACTAAGAGAGCTCTTGACATATTCTGAAGCAAGTTTTTAATACTTATTTCAAAAAACCTCACAATAAAACCCTAACACAACAAAACAACAAACAAACAAAAAAACCTAACCTGAATTCATCAGTTTCCAAAGCTGATCTACCAAAGCTTCATTACATAAGGGAGACTCCATATTCTTGGTGAAAGGTGGATTCTTGGTCAGCATATCCAAAATCTTATGCCTGAAAGAAACAGAAAAAAAAAAATCTTTATTAAATCCAAAAGAAAAACTCTGAGGTCTGTTCACTTTGCAATATTCTTACAAAATTCTTAAACTTACAGGATTACTTCCAAATTTTTAACCCATGTTTTATGCCTTTACTTCTTCCTTTGGCCCACAATATGCATACACAGATTTACCATCAACAATATAATTTAGACATAAAAAATAAAACAGCAAAACAGTAGGATGTCTTTAGACATAACTGTTAACAGTTGTAGGCTACATTATGCTTTTCTGTTTAGTAATCATCTTTCTTTGCACACTGACTTCAAAGTTTACCGAGAAGAAGCAACACTGGCAGACAAAATAAACTCCTTACATATTGATACCAAGGAGTTTTTAAATAATTGTAAATGTTTATGACTGATACAAAATGGCAGGCCCAGAAACAGTGACTTGCACATTTTCCTGGAAACAAACACTACCACCCCTTAAGTTACGCTGGTTTTTGAAGATCCAGCACTTACCCTGCTGCTTACAGTATTTACACACTGAACTGAAAGTAGATACATTTTTATTTCTTCAAACTTGGCCTTGAAAACATTTAATGAATTCTTTGTTTCATTACTTATTATTTTAACAATTTTTCTCTGTATAGCTAGCTTTTACCTTGCTGTCTTACACATTTGGAACAAGAAGACTCTTGCAGATACTTTTTTTTTTGCATTTTCTTTTAGAAGAGGCTAACATATTGCACTCAATGCAAATTTTAAACTCTTCTTCAAAAGGATACAAATAAAATTAGGTCTCCTTCTTAAACTGAAGCTAAACCTGCATTTATTTCCATTAACAAGAATAACAAAAAATGAAACAGAACAACCTTGCAGCTATAATATTTGTAAGAAATCACCTATATAGAGTAAAAGTAGTGTTATTTAACTTTGAAACTGAGTATTTTAATGGTGGTCATAAGAACAAAGTGTTGGGAAAAAACAATTATTATGAACCTCAGTGTTCATAGGTTTGTACTGAACGTGGTAAAATACCCAACCACTAGTGTGAAAAAAAGTTCAAACAAGCAATAGTAGAAACCTCACCTTATTTTCACATGATCCTTTCACCCCATCTACAGTCTGACAATTGCTTTTCACCCCTTGGCATCCAAGTATTGTGTGCACTATGTCTCAGCCTCTGTCTTTTCTAAATATCACAAAATCTTTTTTGCCATATGCAACATCGTATTTATACACTTTATTTATGATTGAGAAATAATCTCTAACTTCAGACTTCTGCCACAAGGTAGAACATAAAATACAAAAATTACATAATGCGGAATAAGAACAGAATACACTGATTATTCAGATGTGAACTGCTGAAACGTCTAAACGTGTTTCAATTAATGTAGAATAACGAGAAGGAAAAACGGTTTTGTGAAGAAGCATTTAAGGATCTGATCTATTCTAGTAATTCCAGGTGAAGAATTGACTTAGTAGCCTCAGCATTAGCAAAAAAACCTGTCTCTTTATTGACTCACTTACCTTATGTAGGGTACAGGATCATTCTGAACCATAGTGAGTAGCCACTGTAATTCTTCATAGCTCCTATCAACTGCAAAGCAAAATAAAACAAAATGCCTATTAATATATATAAATGAAGAATTTTGATGAAGACAATCATGAGTTCCTGAATTAGCATATGAAGAACATGAATCATTGCAACTTAAGAGGAATTCCACTAATTATGGAGCAAATTCAAAAGTGTCCTACTTTACATGGAAGTAGAAACATTTACAGAACACTTACATGCCTCAATTGTTCAATAATAACCAATTTGACTATTTGCATGAGCATTGATAGGGAAAATCAGAGTAAAAGTTCATCTTGATATTGTGTGCTTCCTAAAATGAACACATTCAAATATCCTTTCAAGACTCAGAAGCATAACATCTTCTGTAGAGAACATACAATTCTCATACACAGGAATCTGTGAAAGATTATTATCTTTACATAGGACAGAAAGAGGGCTATTACAGGGCTTATATAAAACTGCATCATGCTTCCCTCATTAGCCTTCATTGAAACCTATCAGCACATGCTTCTAGAAAATTGCTGTTTGACACTGTTGGAAACAAAGTCAGCTTGTTAGTCTGAAATGTAACTTACATTACAAAATTCCTTTAATTATCAGAGTAATATTGCAAAATAGGAAACTACATGGAATATCATCACCACTCATTATACAAAATATGAAAGAATTTTTATGTGATCTTTTTGTCAGGTGCATAACTGTAAGATTTTTACAGCAGTATTCTCATTTCTTCAAAACAATGAAGAGAGTGTATTAATCATTACTGGATAGACAGGTCCAAAACAATTTCTATTGCTTTGCATCTTGTGGTCCTAGCAATGTATTACTTTCTTCCCTTAGCCAATTGTATTTTTAGTTCTAAATACCCCAGTTCAACTTTTCTTCCTTATTTTGGTTTGTTTTCAGTCAACAATTTTAAAACATAACTTCTTTAGTTCAACCAATTCTAACATCTATTACTTTCTTGTTATTTCACTAGAGTACATTGCTTTTAACAGAAGAGGCATTGATTTATAACAATTAGCACTTTATTCTATTATAAGTTTTAAAAATGCTTCAGACAATTAGAATGTGAGACCCCTTTCTGGGCTAGAAGAAGGCAACTACATTAAAATATTCCTTAGATGATGGCTGGAGAGTCTTTTGCAGGCCACTTGCCAATCAGCCAAAACAAAACAGGTTACACTGGGGAGGCTCCAGTAAGCCCTATTTACAGGCAGAATGTATTAGCCCACACAGTGCACGGTTGAGAGCAAGGCTACACAGTTCTGGATGATGCCAGAGCAAATTTGTATCCATACAAATCAGAACTACAATCTCAGATTTGCCTTAAAAATGAGAAACCTTTGAAAAACTATGCAGAGAACATACTTTTAAGGGATTAGTGACTTCCTGTGCTCAGCTCAATGCACAGCTGCTCTTCCTTAGCTTGGGACAGAAGACAGCTAGAACACTGCAAACAAAAGTTGTTTTGCATGTAACAAAAATAATATTTTATTACCACACAGCAAAGAATTGCAACACTGCAAACATGAAGTCACAATCACTAGCAAATTATAATTATTTTGACTAACAAAAGGGATTTTAAAATGCTTTTAAATTAGAAAATGAAAAGTCTGGGAGATTAATCCATTAGGCTGATGGTACTGGATAACAAAATCAGGTAACAACATCCTTTTTGATTAAAAAAAAAATTTGTGTGTTTTAAACTTATTTCTGCTAGAAATGAAGTAAGTCTTCCCTGCTATTTGCCTTATAGCGTAAACTAAGCCTCCTAGGCTTCTGAAGCTTTGCTACTAATGCATTTAATCTGCTCTTCAAATTTATATAGGAACTATGAAACAATTTGGACAGCAATGACAAATTAAACCTGACCTCAGGCAGAACAAATGTTATTAGCCAGAAGAACCATACACCAGGCCTGGTTTGGAGACCTCAGAAAATCATGTGCTCAAACCTTCCATGGGAAAGGGAGCCTAGA
The DNA here is from genome assembly GCA_013399915.1 of Illadopsis cleaveri. Taxonomy (NCBI): domain Eukaryota; kingdom Metazoa; phylum Chordata; class Aves; order Passeriformes; family Timaliidae; genus Illadopsis; species Illadopsis cleaveri. The sequence goes on along the minus strand of VXBB01004033.1, from coordinate 159,799 downwards.
TGAGATTATCTAGCACACTCTGTCCATCTGCATCTTGAAAACCTCCAGCAATGGGGACTCCACCACATCCCTGGAGAGGCTGTGCCACTGATTGATTCTCACTGTACAAAATTCTCTTGTATCAAGATGAAACATCTCTTGGTGCAACTTGTACTTGTTAATCCTTCTCCTTTCAATGTGGAGGAGAGAGACACTCCATCCACTTTGCAGCTGTTTTCTAAATACTGAAATACTGTGATGAAGTCCCTCTAAGCCTTCTTTTCCCCAGGGAGAAAAGAGCTAACTCTGTCACTCCTCCCTCACAGAGCAGGTTCTGCACCCTTCTGATAATCTTCATAGCCCCTCTCTGGCCCTCTGCAGTCTGCCTACAACTTTGTTGAACTGTGAGGGCTGCAACTATACACACTGCTTGAAGTGCAGACTGAGTACAAAGTACAGTGGGATGATCACATCTCGGTCTCTGTCAGTATTGCCCCTGCAGATGCAGCCCAGAATCTGATCTGATGCAGCCACACACTGCTGACTTGTGGTCAGCTTATAATCCACCAAGACCCCCAGGTTCCTTTCAGTGATGCTGCTCCCCAAGCACAGATCCTGGGCTGTTCTGGGCTCTTTGGTTATGCTGTTCCAGGTGCAGAACCTTGCACTTGTTTAACTTCATCCAGTTCATGCTCTCCCAGCCTGCCAAGGTCTGTGAGATGTCTCCCCTTCTGATGACTCTCCACCTCACCAAAAGCTTTCCCATCAATAAACCTGGTGAGGCTGCTTCCAGTGCTGTTCTCCACATAATTTCTGAAGATGTTCCCTGGAGGACCCATTTGTGACAGACTGCCAGCCTGAGTGAAAACTGATCACCACCCTCTGAGTGCGGCTGATGACCTGAATTCTTACCCACCGCACTGACCACCCATCCTGTCTGTAGCTTGCCAGTTTGTCTAGGAGAATGCTGTGGGAAAAGCAACATGTGAAGATTTTCATAGTTCTGGTAAATATAAACACAACTGATTGCTTTCTGAAACAAAAATCTCCTCATGATTTTTTTTCAAGTTACAAGCAGTGTTGCCTCAGTTCTCAATTGCAGCAGAGCATCTTTGACACTAAACTTTAATATTCATCAAATTTGATAATGGTTATTTATTTAGAATAGTTTGTTGTTACCTCTTTTAAGTATGCAACTGCCTTGTTCTATACAAGTAACTATTAATAGTCATATATCTCTCACAAGTTAACTTTAACAAGTTAATAAACTCTGCTCACTTCAAGCCACTTTACATAAACTGTCCAAGCCCTTGTATGCTGCCTCAAGCATTTTAAAAAGTTACCATTTCTCAAAAAACCCCTTGCTATTAATGGCAAAGAAAACAACTTAATCAGTTCCATGGAGAAATTATTTCTTTTCAAGTAACTAAAAAAAAGTAGTGTTATTCCTAACCTTAAAGTTCCACCCAGAAAACACAGACTTTCCTTTTTTTGGAAATTACAAAATCTGTCAGCTTCCTTTACAAGAACTGTTAAAAGCCAGCTTTGGCACAAGCAACAGGCACTGGATAGCTGCTGGTTGGCATCCAGTGTGAACTGGAAACCAGGTAACCAGGAACAATGAGAATCAGATCTCTTGGCAATAGATGGCCAATCATTTCTCCTTCCAAAGCCAGGTTTAGGGCCTGGCAAGATAATCACTGCGAACTTCTCTATGAGCAGAGGAAGAAGTCAGTTAGCCCACTAAGTTTCTGGATCATCCCTTCACCAAAAACCCAGCAGTCTTATAGCAGGAGCAGAAGCTCCAGTGTCCTGTGCTGAAGCTTGTATTTGAGAAATGACTGATGACCAGATAGTAGGCTGTGTGGTGAACTGTAGTGACTTTATAGAAGATAGATATTTGCATCTGCTACCTCTGTATCAGAGAAAAAGCTGTTGGCAAGGGGCAAGGCAGATAGGTACAGCAGTATTCTAGTCTGTCATTATCAGATCTCACAGTGAGCTCAGTCAAAAACCCTGTTCAGCTCCACCACTGATTTCAAGTAATCCACTACTGTTCACCATTCAAGTTTCAGCTCCCTGTAGGTTTCAAGCAACTTACCCTATTATCTTGCTTATACAGCACCCCGTTTGATCAGCTGTTTTAGATGTGGACTTTATTACTTTGTAGTACAAACACTTCCTTATTCGAGCCAGTTATTAACTATAAATACCATCTATAAAAGGTCAAGAATTTCATGAGAAAACATTATTTCTATCAGTTTGTCTTTCCACAGGGTGGGATGAATTAGTGAGGAGACTGCTCTAAAGGGAAAGAGCTGATGAGTAGGCTTTCCATTCTCCACAAATATTTCCACTAACATTCTACGAAGGGTGGAAAAGAGAGATATGCATAGCACTAGCAGAGTTCTGAATTCTAGCTGAGTATCACTCACAGGATCAGCAAGTGGTCTGTGTGCAGTGGATTAAGGATACATAGTATCTGGTGGATTACAGGAGGGAGCCTGAAGGCTGCTGGGTGCACAGCCTCCCTCAGTTATCAGCCTGGTTTCAGTCTGTGACTGCATGCCTCAGTTTCACTGAATGCATTCACTCAAAGATTCCAATTGCCTTAAAACCTCCCATTGCTTATCTAGTTTAGGAAGTCTCTGGATAGAATAACAGGAGTAATGTCAAAGTAATACAGCCCTTAAAAAAAAGAAGAAAAGATTATTCATGTAACAAGCAAAGGAAACGCTCCTTTACACTGAAAACAAAATAAACCCGTGAAATCTGAAACAAAATAATTAGAAATCTAGATCCACCAGTCTGCTACAGAGGAAGAACTGAAGGATTTGGCCACTTTGAAAGGTATAAACCTCCAAACACAAAAGTATTACAAATCTGCTGAACCAAGAAAGACTAACCCAAATAAATGGACAGGACAATGTAATAGTAAATTAACTTTATGTAATGCAAATCACTGAAGCTGTAATTTCTAACTGCCATTAGAAATCTGTTAGGATTGAGTATCAACTACAGAGCATTTAACTGTCCAGGGTTTTTTTTTTCTCATGGGCCTGTAATAGTCAACCAGGATAAAGGCAATATTAGAAGAATGTGAACTTCTCACAAACATAAGCTATGTATAAGGAATGGCAAAACAGAATCAGCCAAAATATATCTGCAATAATCTAAGTTTTCAAAATTCATAACCACAAGATGTATGCAAAAAGCACAATTAAGGTATCAGGAAGAAGGTAAAGTAAATTCAATTACTTTGACTAGCAATTATGGCTGAAATCAACTAAATCAAAGTCATTGAAGTGTTAAAGACAAATCACCAAATCCCCTTACTGCCACTCATTACTTCAAAACATTGGTATCTTATTCAATTTGCAAAGCACTGAGAAACAATGCTCAGCACATCTTCATAACGCTTGTACTTGATGGGACAAAACAGTAATAGAAATCTCAGTTTCTCATTAATACACCTGTCACCATACAAGCTCTTCTGGTGGACATTATTTCAACCTAATATTAATGAGGTAAGCATTACATTTGTATGAGAATTGCTACAAAATGTCAAAATACTTGGAAAAAAGGTACCTTTTGTATAATCAACAACAGCCTCCAGTGCTGCTATTCGGACATCGACGAAGTGCCCGTATTCTGCATATGACTTGAAGAGAGCAGGATCACTTGGGACATGACCATTCTTCTGAAGCACTCTAATAGCTTTTAAACAGCTAGAAATAGGAGAAGAAGAAAATTTACATCAGCTTCATGGAATACCAGTCAAGAAAAATAAAATTACTTTCTTCAAATCAAGTATTGCAAATTTTCTGAATTGTTATCCACATTAACATGATTAACATGTTACAATTACTTTCACAGCATTAACATACAGCTCTTATTATCTCTGAATTAGGCAGAAACACAAAATTTTCCACCCTGTCAAACCCATTGCTTGGTTTCAGTAGAGCCATGATAACTTAGAGAAAACACAGCTCAGATGATATTGCACGTTCTACAGTTATTGTTACAAGGCAAAACTTTCACAAATGCTCTTCTTAAAGAGGCATGGGATCATCAAATTATGACTGTTACTAAAGGTCTACACTGACAAAAATTAATGCTGAATAGTAAAGCAATCAAGACAAACTTCCATTATCAGCTTTTGAAACGTGAAAGAATTTGCCATTTAAGATTAAGACATACAAGCTAAAATCTCAAAAGCTAACTACAGAAAGGTACACAAAACCCAAGAAAAGCAGTGTCATTGAACCATACCTGACTGTGATAGTATGTCTGTAACTGGGAAGAAGCTTCTCCATATTCAGAAAACGGGTAATTTCCTCAAGAATAAGTCGTACATCAGGATTTAGGTTATCCAAGGTTCGAACCTCATTGTTCACACTGACTGCAGGAGTCACAGAGTTGGCTAGGGCATCAATCAGCTCAGCACGATAGTAGTTGTCTGAAAACTGGATAAAGCCAATATTTAACACAAGAAAATATAACAATATATGCCCTTTCAAAGCTAAGAAATGCTTAAGCCCTGTTACAGAACAGATCTTAAAACCAAGGCCATAGGAGAAATTGCATGAGAAAGAGAAACAAGAAATAAATTGTTCTGAAAATCATACCATTAATCCAGCCAGCAACTTCATGAGCTTCTGAAGCAAACTAGTAAGCTCACTGCTGCTTAGAGAAGAAAATCTTACTTCTTCATCCACCCCTCTTACCTGGGCTCATAGTTTCACCCCTTCCATTATGCTGTCTTTGGCATCTGTTGGTTGTGTTTGTAAGCAGCAAAACACATAAGAATAAAATTTACAAAAAGAAGAAAGAAGTACTGGATTTGAATATTAGTTACTTTAACCTAAAAAAACCCAACATCTGTCAGATCCAGCAGATGTTAAACACATGTACAAGGGACACATGGAAAGGTGAGGCTGAGTCACTCCCTCAGTGGTAAGATGATGTCAGCACATGACACCCCTTTCTGTGACTACTGATGCTTGCATTTATGTGTCCAACTCTCCACCTCTCCCCATCCACCATCCTTATCTCAGTAACAAGCAGCATGTGTCTTGTTGCAGTATGTGTTCTACACACAAGAAAAAATGAAGTTTAAGAGACATCAGACTAGTTCCATTTCACCTTGGATACTTAATTGGAAAGATTATGCTAGGCTCCTAGCTATAGAGATGGAATTCTGTATCATCTCAGGATCTTAAAGGTCATTTAAACATCTTTCATAAGTGGTCTGCGTGGGAAGGAACTCGGGGCAACAACATTTTCATCTCAAATGGTTCAGTTTAGCGATGGAATAATATAAACCTGTGGTTCACCTGTTATTTAACCAGATGAAGACAATCCAGTTCTGTGAGCTAGAACTGATACTCAGAACACAGAATCCCAGACTCCTGTATAGTGTTAAAAAAAAAGATTATTTCCTTTCCTTGCTTTTTCAAATACTCCTCTCAAGGTGAAATAAAAATCAAAAAAACAGTGCTTAACTTCTCATGCTACATTTTCTCCAAACACTTGCATCTTTTGAGTGAAAAAGAGTAAAGCAAGGAAAGTATGTGTGCAAATGAAGACAAGCAGGCCCTTAGTAACAAGAAGCACACAGAGCTTTGAAACATCCAAGAAGCGCCGCCGTACAAATGTCACCTACAGAACATTCTCTAACATTCATTGCATCACCTTTTCATCAACTCTGAGCTAGGTTTTGCAGTAGTGGCATCAATCGTCATGCAATGTACAAACTTGAATATTTTTCATTAAAAAAAAAAATCAGAGATTAAAATAAACACAGTCTTTACCTTATTCTTCCTGTTATCGTTGTACTTGATCAAATCCAAAATAAACATTAAAACCTCCTTAGGACAAAGGTTGTGAACATCTCTCAGAAGGGCCATGGCAACAGGCATAGTCTGTGTAATAAAAATTAATTAATATCACTTTTTATATTATTGAAATCATAGTTACACCCTGAAAAGTGGTACATCCTGAAAATCAGCAATTAACAAATTTACAATTGCAGGTGTCTGAAAAGCTGTAGTTACATACTTTTTGAAAGTCAAACCATGTACATAATTTTCAGATCAAATAAACTATGCAGTTATTGCTCAGTAATTAGTCACAGTACAGACATTTCAAATAAAAAAGTATATCCAAAAAAGGTATCAAATGAAAAACCATGAGACACAGAAAATGATGATGGAATTTATTTTGAGATAGACACTGAATCTGAGTGTTTTCAGGCAAACATGTTGTCTAAGCTTCCACTTTCACTGAGACATACAGACCCAACATGGTCAGCGAAGCCTGAAGAATTATTACCAGACAGCTGTCACTCCAGGTATTTATTTAAGAATGAGCTAAGTAGATCACCAGGCTCCACCCAACAGAGATTTAAGAATCTTACTCTAGATCTACAAACTTGCCACACAAGAATAAAAAGGGAGAAAAATGTAAGATTAAGTGGTATAGGATGAAGAATGACAAAAAAAGCAGAAAAATACAAAAAGAAGATCCAACAATGACACGAAGGATGAAACAGTTTTGGACAGAGTAAAAAAAAATCAAAATTTGAGTCTTCTATAAAATCAGAAATATGAAATCTATGAAATAGGAACTCAATCACCCTGTCAAGTGAATCTTGAGAGAAGAATATTGTAAATAATTTTGTTATACAATGAACAACCAAAAACTATAGGTTACAGCAAAAAAACCTGTGCTAACACCAAAATAAAGAGCAGCAATATGTGATGTTGACAATAGAAAGAAGAGGGCAAAAAGAATTATGCAATGAACTAAAAAGCCCACCAATTTAAGAGTAATAAGATTTTACTTGCAGTATGGTATAACTGCTATTAAAGAATAAAGGCAGTTGCTGAATTCACCTAAAAGATAAAATTAGTATCATCCATACAGTCCTATTTAAGAATGAGCTCACAAATACTTGCAAGTCATTACATAATATTCTATAATTCTCCATTCTCCTGAAGAAACTGCTAATTTAACTTCAGCTACCAAGGAAAAATAGCTAAGAATTTGTTGATTTTTTAATAAGATGGAACAAACTGAAGCTATATGAGAAAGAATTAGTTACTTTGTTTTTTCTTAAAGAGTAAATCAGGTTTGTGCTATCCCATGTTCTTGTAATTGTCAATTATAGGAACATTTTTGTATTTTTGACAATTCTTTTAAAACATTCATAGAGAAAAATAAATTTTACCTTTTGAAGAAAGTAACTCTGAAAGTTCATGAAGTTGTTGGTCTTCACAATGTTTGGACAAGTCTTACAACAAAACATTCGGGTAAAGAGTGACTTCATGGCTGGTGGTCCTGTCCATGTACTTACCATGGAATTTGCAATCTGAATAAGTAGGGGGGAAGGGAAATTGTATTAACATGACCACTGCAAGTTTAGTTTGGCTGTAGCAAAATACACAATTCCCATAATCAAAAAGGATAATTGCCAAGAACATTCTCTCCTTTAAATAGATACTTACTTTCATGAGCGTATTATATTAGCTAAGTTTTCACTGTCATTCCCAATATATCTCCTCTACATTAAAGGTAAGTTTTATGGAAATGGTTCCATTTGGAAGACATCTGCAACTAACTATCCTTCCATGATAAACTTCTGTTCTTCATTATTTTCTCTTTTATATATTTTAGATGAAAATTCTGTGCTTACTAAGCCAAGTTCTCTGACTCTACAGAAGCCAGCGGTGGAAGGGGATTTTGCAATACCAACTTCCCAAATTTACCCTGCCAGTAACCTCAGCCTAGACTTTAAAACAGGCCTCAGCCACCCTAAGAATAAAAGACCACCCCTAAAGTTAAAGACAAGGCAGCTCCCTCTAACTTTAATTGTCATTTACTAAAAGACTGTGCACTGAGAACAATTTATTGCTGTAGTCTGCTTTGCTGTAAGACAGTTAAGGTTCCACAAAGACAAAACTGCTTTTTGTGCCTTCCTTTGTGCATCGTGGGTTTCACATATTTGCTGTATGGAGTATTGAAAGCCTGCAGACAAGAACACCTGTGCCTGCTGATGGTTCATCTGCCTGATGGGTGTGTGCACACAAACAAATGGGACCCATGCACCCTACAACGTAGCAGGAATTCCCATTGTTACAGACCCACCACAAACTAAGGAAAAACCTCTTCTTACAAAGAAAAATCTGAATTTGATTATTTCCTTCTAAATTATGTAACTTGTTTCAAAGGCTATTACATATGCAGTAAGTGAAGGAAAACAAGAGGCTATCTGAACATGCACAGCAATCCACTTCACAACTGCCTTTGTGGAAAAGTGGTGCTTTATTACTAAAAACCATTTTCCCACTAAGCCAGGTTTGAAAGGAAAGTCAGAGAGGGAAAATGCTGCGATCAGTCTTCCCCTTGCAGTAACTGAAGTGTTTGAACTAAAGATGCAGGTACAGCTTTTTCTGAAAGCTACAATAACTCTTCCTGCTGAGGAAGATTAATCCCAAAGACTGCTTAGAAACCATGATAAAGAACTTAAAACTACAAATATGAAATTTGTGTAGCAGTGTCCAGTAAAACTCAATCTTTAAAATATCAGTGTATTATGTTTACAAGATATTCACTACTGCATTAATATCAGGATGTACATTTTTAAATATTAATTTCTTAGTGTAAGCATTTAATTTCACAAAGTCTGTAGCTTAACAACTATTTTCAATTAAAATCAATAGTAGTTAAACCATCATATTTTCAGTATCTTTTTTGGTCTTATCATGTGTTGTGACTCATTTGAATGTCTCTTTATTGACAGAATCTGATTTTTCTACTTATTCTACTGAGACATTATACATTCTGAACTGTAACTGCACATTCCCCATAGAGTAGCACAAATGACCTGTCTTGCATTATTTCTACTTAAAAAGGTAGGAGGCACACTCCATTTCTGCATCACTGAATTCCGTACAGCATAAAAATGTAGACTAAGGTGAAACTCTCATGCACATCTATGAAACTCCTCAGCGCTTGGGAGGGAGAAGCTTGTGATGGTAGTGTTCCTATTGTAAAGTTTTTAACATATCACCTACACTGCAATGGGTCTGAACTGGGAAATCAGCCTATGTACCCTGAGGAATTAAGATTGTGACATTATTTTCTCCTTTCTCTGTATCTGTTATTTGTCCTAAAGGACTCAGCACAGTGTGTGTGCACACATGTTCACACGTATCTCTTAATTTATCAATGAAGATTTAATGTGTCACCTGGATAATTCACTGCTGAGAGACTGAAGTCCTGCTTTACAATGACGTATACCAAGAAAGTGCAGCAAATTCAGTTTGATAATCGCATTGTCACATATAATTTCTCTGTATCAACATGAGTAAACTGAGAATATTTGACAACAGTAAGTATAACTCAGCTAGAAACTGTAAATCAACAAAAAAGAACCCTCCTCTGGAATAATCACGAGGGATATGGCTTTTTCAGTAAAGAATACAAATCCTGAATGTTTACAGCCTCAGAAAATTTAACTCAATGACAATAGGAAGTTATTTTTATTAATGTCCTGATGTTGGAATCAGTAATAGAATGTATTACACTTTTCTTCCGGGTAACTTACATAAACATATCTACAACTTTGTTCTGCCATGCTCCTTCACCTTGATTTAATGTTACAGCCATACTTTTTGCTTGGCTTATCTTCTTTTCTGCAAGTCAATCACCTTATCCATAGACCCAAGATTTTCCATACAATTACAACTGAACAAAATCGGCAAGGATTATCTGCAGCCCAATTGCCTAAGAAGTTAAAGTAAAGACAGAAAAAACTATGGCATTTAAATGTTGCAACAACTGCTCCTTTAATATCTACCTGTGGAATATATACTATTAGATATTCCAAGTGAATCTGTCATGAAAAGCACATATTTTAAGTCAGATACTGGCAGCACCAATACTAGAATACACTGACAGTTTCATAATATTAAAATAGTTTGTCAAAAACACTGGAACTGTTATTTTCAAAATATGGTTGAATGCTTTATTTCTGTACAGGAACTAAATTATTTCCCAACAAGTACACAGCAGAAAGCAAGCTGTCAATAATCTGAACTCTCCAAATTGTCAATCAATATGTCTTCATGTCCATAAGTCACCAATCGGCCATTTTAGAAATTCTTGTTCTTCTGTGTTTCCACCCACTTGTTGTAAAATTAGGGGTTTACTAATTTTCATTCTTAATGCTAATTTTATGTCCAAGAAAAAAAAAATCTTTCCCTTTCAAGGCAATTATTTGGCTTTTTAATATTTAATTGTAGCCCAACTTGATGTTTATTTTGTGACTCTATTCAATCTGAAACATTATAGAGCAGCAATCTGAAGTCCAATTAGAAAAAGATGAATTTCAGCACTTCAGAGTTCTCAACAGACTGGCCAAGGAAACTCCCAGTAAAATAATAAAAAATACACTTTGGTTCTGAAAAAAAATTTAAACAAAAGTCTTTTATTTCTGCCACTTAATGAAATCTGGAAAAATCCCTTGTGGTTTTCATGTCTGACATCTCAATTTTGACAATTATGAAAGCTTTCTGCAGTCTCCATTTACAGACTAAAATAAAACTTTCCTTTCAAATCAGTCATGTTAAAAATACTTGGCAAATACTTTTAAGAAGCTAAATATCAAGCCAGTTTGGGAACTGTGATGAGTTTTGAGCCATTTTCAGCCATTTAGAAAGTCTAGTGGATTTCCTCCCTTTCTCCCATCCACACAACCTCACCTTTGCAAGGCAGAAGCAGGCCAGCATTCTCACCCGGTAGAAACATTGTTCCTGTTCCAGGATGTCAGTCAGTGCGAGGCGGGATGCCGGAGTAGGGAACTTTTCCAATGCCAGAATGGCTTCTTCTTGTGCCACCACATCTCTCTCATAGCGCAGCTGATACTGCCACATGAAATCAGACTGTTCAAATTCCACCTTCCTCAGCACTGACATATCGGGATCTATTCTTATCCAGAGCAAGGGGGAATCAGCACTAAGACAGACATAAAAAACATCAATAGCTTACAAAATTTCAAGACTAGAAGTTCTAAAGATCTTCTAACTTGATAATTATTACCTTGTTACAAGATATTTGAGAAGTATTCAAATTCAAAGAACTGTAACAAAATACAGGTTAGACAGAACTTTTGAAAATCTCCTGCTCCAATCTCCTGTTTCTAGGATGGGATTTCTGTAGCCTCTCAGTGCAATCTGTCCAAACCCCTAATATATCAAAGTGAATACAGTGTTTCAGTATTTTTAACCTATAGATCTTTGTTTATGGTAAACTACTGTATGATCTCAGTCTATTTAATTCTGTTTGCTTGGATACCACAGTTTTCCTAACTGATAAGCACTTTATCACCTTCTAAAGACTACCAAAAAAAAAAAATCCAAGAAAGAAAATCTGGTGGTAAATACACTTTTAAAAAATCAATAGATGTGAAACTCCTTTACAACTACTCACATGCTATGATGTTGAAAGCTAACAAAGGTAACCATGAAAATTATGATAAAAATCAGGATTAAAGTTATCTTACAGATAAAATGACTCAGTTGTATTCCATTTGTATTCCATTCCATAAAACAAATATTTTACACTTTACTATTCACACAGCACCATGACTGCAGAAGTCATTTATGGGAGCAACAGGCATGAATTATGCAATACATTCTCTTACTCATTTTTCCACATAAAAATCACAAAACCAAAATACCAACATGGCATTAAGAGAGAGTTTGGATGATGAAAAGAGCATAATTATAAATATGATGTATATTTCTGTATTTGTTTGTAGAAAATCTAGAATTACCATCACGTTAGTAGCTAGAGAAGAAACAGTGAAAGATTTAGAAAAACAGAATGGGTATTATCATACACACTTGAAGCAGAGGAGTCCAAATTGGACAACAGAATGATCACACCAAAGATCAGGTTATCAGATAAAGTGCAAATGTCTTGCATAAAATCCCATCCCACTTCAAAGGTCATTCTAAGATCCCTGAAGTCTCAGCTCAGGGTAACACAGCAGGGACCTGAGCATAACTGATCAAAAATACTCACAAATATTTAGGGTAATTATCCTTCAATACAATTAAATGTTTCGTATGTCAACTGTCATATGGAAATGAGAGCAATGACTTGGTCAGTGTAAATACGTCTTACAATTTTTTTTCTCATCATGTATTAGATGAGGTTAAATTTATGAGAATCTGCAACACTTCTAAGGTGACAAACAATCTATCCTTCTTCAAAGAGGCACCACAGGCTTTCAAGAGCAGATTTTTTACTTCCTTCAGCCACAAAACAAGGTGCCAACACCTCCACTGTTTCTGAGGGCACGACTGGCTCCAAGTCAAGGAGAGTATGGCAGGTATTCACACTGAGCAACAATTTGCTTCCATAGAGCTTTCCAACTGAAATTAAAGTCAGTGTGGACTTCAGTGTGGAGCACTTCATCACTATTTTTAATCTAGAGGAATTCTTTTGTAATTACAGATTTCAGGAACTTGTCTGTATCAGTGGCAGTTAAATGGTCTTCATCAAGATCCAACAAAAACTGCTCTCACTTTGTTTCAAACAGATTCTTGTTTACATTTTACCTATAAAGTCAGCTGAAAGGTATCATTGGAAATGTGTTAGAGTCAAGTAATTTATTATCACCACACCATGTCCAAGATTTTTTATAAAATCTGATTATATTGGTTAACCAATACTTTTTACACTTTGCCACATTTACACTTTGCACACATACACACACTGTAGCATTTCCCCGGTTACAGCAGAAAAGTCTCAGTAAAGACAGTGAAATGTGGATTAGCCTTGAAAGTTGTCAGTCATATAATAAAGCACAGCTTTATTATCCAATCCTTCAAAATAGCATGCTTTAAACAAGAGGAAGACGGCTCAGACTCATACTGAGAAACTCCAACAAGCCAACTTACTCCATAGCAGAAAGGTCCATGTCCACCTCCTCTCCATTCATCAGTGGAATCTTTTTCTTCTTATTTCTATTAAAAAAGAGTAAAAAAAAATTACTTAACAGACTGGCAAATATATGTTTATAAATGAAGTTCGAGACTGCAAAATTACTCTGTGTATTTCACCACACAAAAACATAGTGTTCTCTCCAGCAAAATATATTCACAAATTTGAGCTATGCATCCATTTCTACAATTTTTACTCCCACCATTTTTACAATTACACATAAACATAGAAGTCTGAGAAGCAGAATTCAAAGTAATTATTAAAATGCATTATGACATACTTCCTCCATGACTATGTGGGAAGTATGTCACTTTTCTAGTTCCTTAGGTTGACCTAACAGTCCCAGCACTCTCTTCACTTGAGGCGCTCCTCTGCCCTACATTTGTGTTCCTTCTAATTTGTGATTCCTATTCAAAAGTATTTTGAATAATTTGATTAATTAGGAGTCTTCATTCAACTCATTCTACATAAATGGTCTTCATAAAACTTTTACAAAATGACTTATAATTAAGAACTGTGTAAGGTTTCTTGGTGTCCTTAAACAGTATGAAATTCTTCACTTATGTCACAGGTAAATCTTATTTAGTTAGATTAAGAGGAAGCTTATATTTATCATCAACTGCCCTGTATATTTTCATAAATCCATAATAAAAATACCTGCAGTTAGTATTTTAGCTCTTACCTTCTGCTTTTAGAGTGGCAAGGTATATCATGTTTAAGACTGTTTTCTTCAATCTGCAACGTATGGTTGAATGAGCCATCAAGTTCTTGCACTGTCACTTTAAGAGGACCCTTCAAGTTCACAATATTTTGTTAGTAACATTAAACTTATGCTTATTAATGTATACATCATACCTGAACGTGCAGGTAAAGTATGGAAAATGGACCTTACCACATATTTCTGAGTCCCAGGAGACGTGTAATCTTGTTTTATTTCCAATTCCAAGACATTGCGTTTTCTATTAAATGCAAAGCTACCATAAAATTTTACCACTCCACTCTGATCCCTAATAAGCAGTATAGGAATTTTACTGCACAATGCAATAGTTACAAAAAGCCATCATTCTCAATTCTTAACACTTGCTTTGTGCTTCTTTATTACTAGAATTTCTCATTCCAAGAAAATCTGGAAATCAAATCAATCATGTTCATTCATGAAATTCTGGGGTTTAACATTCTTTAATTTTCTTTTCTTTAGATAGTTCTTTAATGTCCAATCATGTCTCTTATGGATAAAAACTGAAGAGCAATGAAAACTACCCAGTACGAAGACATTCTTTATGAAAAACTATTCTGGACTCCACCACATCCAATGTCCTTGGCATGCTCTCAGAAAAAGTAATTGTGTAAGACTTCAGTAATTTCAATATGGTTTTACTATGCATTTTAGTTAAATAAAACTAAGGAGAAAATGAAGACATTAGTTTCTGTTTTCTACCCACACTACATTTAACTCCATCATTTTACTGATGTTTTTCAAACTGGGTCATATGAGCATTCACATGTGTGCGTATATGAGTTCACATATACATGAGAGTAAACATTATGAATGATAAAAAGTAACCATCTCACTCTAAATTTTTGCCCAGGTAATGATTTCTTCAAGAAAATTTTTCCTGTGAATAATTTCATCATTCATTTCTGTATGATGGCCATTACTACAGTAAAAAAACCACTAAACTGAAGCATTTAGTTTAACGCACACTCCCAGAAATCTCTGACAATATGAGACAAAAGCAAGGGAGCAAAATCTGTTTTTTCATGTCCCAACATTTAAGGGAGGAGCTCCAATATTCAAAGACACTTCTTATCATACAGGGGTTATTAACTTTCCTCCCAAAACTTGTCCCTTTGGCTAAATACCTCAGACTGGGTCTGTTCATGGAGGCTGCCTTCATGAAGCTCTGGGACTTTGTCAACAGGCACAGTTTAAGACATTTTTAGCCGTTTCTTGAGCACAAGTTTTACACTCAGCATCAGCATAGCCCTTGCTAATGGCATAAGACAGCACTAGTTATAGCAGTAAGATCCCTTCCCAAACAACATAAAGACCTGCTGTGATCTTACAAGGTGGAAAATCCATTGTCACAAGAATAGCAGTGTTTGAAGCATGGTAGGAGGTAGCAATCATAGGATTAGATACAAGTTACTTTGGGGCTGAAGTATGGAGAAGGTGAAAAAATCTGCAAATGTGTGAGGTACAATTCCTTCTTCCCTGCAGAACACATGTAGTTAAGATTCACCCAGCTCAGATAGTAATGCTGACATTTAGGTGTAATTACAGTGTGAATACAGAATTCCTATTTTTCTTAAGTGCTTGGCAGAGCAAAGTATGAAAATTAGAATAATGTGTATTCATACTTTATAGAACACTTCTGATGCAAATAAAATACTAACCACTCAAATGACTCTATAAATACTAATTATATATTGCTTTTTAGTTAAGATATTGAGATGCATGAACGTTGTTAAGTCAGCTAGAAATATCTACTTTTGTCCTCTGTTACAACAGTAAGGTATGTTTTTGCTGCAGTCACATACAATTCTAGCCTGGGGTCACATTAAATAAAACTAACAATTAAACCTGTTAAATGGAGCCACTTCAAATTTCCCCTCCTATCAATTCAAAATAAGAAACCCTGTTTCTTGACTATTATCACTTAAATCTGAAGAATCAACACACAGAAGTTTATTTTACCTGAAACTGAGCTATTAACACAAGCTACCAAGCTATTAGAAGTATATTGTAAACTCATAGTCTGTGCTTTAGGTTACTTGTTTCATGGTGATTTACTGGAAATCACATATTAAAATGCACCAGACTATAGCATTTTCCATGTCCGACTTCAGCATATTTCTATGGGCAGTGTCCTCTGGAATCCTTTTAGTATAATTTGGCCCAAAATTCCAGCAGAGTTCCTGTGCTTCTTTCAAAGGAAAACTTAAAATAACGAAATCCCTTCTAGTAAAGAACACACAAAAAAGCCAGCATAATTCAAAGGACTATGAAAAGATTGTGGACTTGTGGCCCACATATATATCTAATTCACAGAATAATGTACTTAACTGATTTATGCAAAAATATTTCATACTCTTCTTCACATTCTTTTGATAGTGCCAATTAAAAAACCAAATTCATTCTCCATATTAACAATCCAGACCAAGAATAAAAAGGATACACCCACTGCTTTATTAAAGGTTGGATGTCTTTGCCTGAGACATTTGAGATAGATTTCAAAAACCCAGATGTGGAAACCAACATCTGACTCCACATATGTGACTGGAACTTCTGAGATGAAGCAGTACTGGCCAGACTCAACAATTTGTTGAAAACCTAAAATGATAAAAAGTTATTACTTTCCCCAAATACTTATATTTTCCTTTAATACTTATAATACTTTTCTGTTTAGTTTCAGTTGAATTGCAACTAAAGGCTGATAAACTCACTCTGTAATAACTGACCTTAAAAAAGGTTTTCAAAATAAAGACATTACGGGAAATTATTTGCTTGACCATATCAGAAATTTTCAATTTCCAAATGTATCTTCCTCAAAGTTACATATATACATGCACATGCAAAATCCATTAAAAGATCATCAACTTTCAAAAACTATCTACAGTAAAAGAAACCCCATACTACATCTCCTTTTTCAGAAATCAAACATTCATCAGATTCTCTGCAGTATTTTCAACCTGACAACTACCTGCAATAGCTCTAGCACAACAACATAAATGTTTTCCTTAAAAATAACCCCTAACCAAGTAAAAAAACCCCAACCCCCCTAAAAACCTGAAGCTGATATGAAAATATCACTCATTTTTAACTGTTTATTTGTAGCACCCTATTCTTTCTAAGGTGTGTCACAAAAGATAATTAGTAAAGAAGAGAAATTACAGTTCTGCAGAAATTCAGTATTTCAGAATAAAATTACAATCTTCTATTCAAATGCTTCTTCCAATATAAGCATCTAAGTTTCATCTAGCACTGAAAACCTTATATAATGAGAGAGCTGAATTCTCATTATTGTCCTTACCTGTAATTTCATTAGATTAGCTCACACCAGTCAGGGACAGTAAAACAGGCTTTCAGTGTTAATAATGAATCAAAATTACCCAAACCAATGAAGCATTTTAAGATTAAAGAGACTATGCAGCATATAAAAAGTATTGTAAGTTATGCATAAGAATAACAGCTAACCTTCTCCTAACCCAAATGACCAAATGTTTGTTCAGTTCTGTTAAAACTGAAACTGCAAATGGAATCCTATGATAATCTGTTCTGTTCTTCTCTGAATTCTATTTAATGAACAGAAATGCAACTGAAGACAAAGAGTTTTCTATATTCCACATAATCACCTAAATACATACCTGTAACATGAACTCCATGCTAATTCTGTTCTCAATCAGTCTCATAACAAGATGTGCTTTACACTGGAACATAGTGTAATATTCCCAGGACAGTGTATGAGGGTGTTTGATAGAAAAATGTAAATGTGAAGCAGGGCTGAAAAAAAAAAATCAAGAAAACATCTATTTTGCATTTTATTGAATGAAACTTAAAAGTGTACCCCAGCAACCAATCTTAGAACTGCACCAACTATAACTTAGGATTTCTTGTACTGCTGTAGTTACAAATTATGGCACACTTAAAATGACCACTCACTTGTCCATTGAGGTGACAAGGGTGTACGTACCTGGCATCCAGCAAGTACTGCACAGAGATTAATGGCACATCACAGCTGCTGTGTACTGCTGTAGAGACTGTGAAAGCACCAGCAAACTGAGCAAGGAACCTGCGACTGACTCTGGAAATTACTCATGAATCAGCAATCTTCCTTTTCCACTTCCATTTAAGAGCAACTCCATATAGTATTTTATATTCAAATAAATAATTGTTGCAATTCAAGAAAAGTAGGAGTTCTACATTTCATGTGATGGGCCTAAGAAATTCCTTTCCTTTTATTTTAGTTAGCAACTTTATCTTTTAATATACTGGCAAACTTGGTGTCTTCTAAATTATGTAACATGTCAAAGAACACTAGGCAGCTAATATTTAATCCTTGAGAAAAATAAGACTTTTTTGCCTCCTTTTAAGGAGACTCTTATCTGAGAAGTAGAAATTATTAACAGTCTGACTTAATTTTATTGATGACCCAAGTCTATGGCAACTGTTCTTTGCTATGTTTTTTCCTTCAGTATTTTCCACAGGACATTTAAGCTCTCTATGAATGAATAACAAACATCTGAAGAAACCAGGTTTGCTGAGGTTTGCTATCAAGTGTTCCAGCAAGACAGTACCAGCACTTAGCTCCTTATCTGCAGCCCTTAGTACTTCAGATGGCAAGAGCCAAGGTAGCTGCCAATACCTTAATAATTTTTCCATCTTTCTATTTAGTGGGAGAATCCCTTGACTTTGCTCACGAGTATCTGTTTGAACATCTTAAGAAGATACAAAAAGAGAAGTATTTCTAAATTTAAGCAAGTATTACCCTTCTAAGATACAGTGATTCTGTGAAAAAGAAATATGTAGGTTAACTCCTTGTTTGTAGCTGATAAGCAGTTGCTGAAGTTCCCCTTATCACAATTCTCCTGTTATTCTGAATACTTCTCTGTTTTGAGGTAGGGAAGGATTACAACCATGAAAGAACTGAAATTCAAGGAGGAAACTGAGGTTGTGGCTCAGACATTATACAATAATTTGGTCTCAGAATAAAAACTATTTATCCAGCTTCAAATTATTCAGTTGATTGACTTCCATAAAATTCTTTTCTTGCAAATTACAACTGAGCCAGGACCCACAAGCCCAACACCTCTTTTTAAATTTACTAAGTGTTGATTGACTTTGGTACTGGTTACATTATTTAACTGCAAAACAAACTGAGACAGGTTTGCATTTGACAGTCACACTTTGTAGTTCATTCAATATTAATACTTTCCTTCAGATTACATATTTCTTCAATCATAGTAATTCCACAGTTTTTATTGAATTGGCATCAAAATAGTGTTAAAATTACCAATGTGGACCTAGAACCTTTGTTGAAATAGAAAGTGAACCAGCTTTCCACATTATTTTATGCTTATGCTCTTGAACACAGTCCAGTCATTCAGTGTAAACCCAGTTAGTAAGCTTCTCCCATACAAAATACATCTATATGAATTTCTAGAAATTTTTAATTTTTACAGTAGGGTGGTACCAGCACAATCAAAGGCTGAAGAGAACCACAGTCTGAGAGAGGAGGACACAAAAAGAAAAGGTTACACACAAAGCTTTGTTCTAAAGTTTTCGCCATACAGCAGTTAATCTGCAGTTTTCTTTCCTTCATTTTCCCAGGCTCTGGGATTTTGTTTTTCAGAATAAGCAATCTGAAGTGCAGTGTTTGTGCTACACCAGACATAAACAGGAAGAATCTGAGATCTTTGTTTTGCACATGAATTAATTCATGTGTCTGAAGGAAGTTGGGATTTTGTTTTCTTTTTCCCCTTGATGATTTATTATGGTATTTCACTTCTAATTCAGCTGAAAAATGAGATTATTACTTAATACAAATTTTCTTTGTATTATTGTTAATTGGAACTGCTGTGCTGCAAATACATTTGGCAGGAAACTGTATCATAACAAGCAGAACAAAGAAATCGAATGCATATACTATACTGGAGAAAAATGTTCTAGGCTCCATTATGAAAATACTTTCCTTGAATACAAATTATCTCCTAGAGTCAGGAACATATCCATACTTTATATACAAGGGAACTCCACAATCTGCAAAGAACAGCAAGTTGTAATTCATATTTAAGTGATGCCATTGTTATTACTAACAAGCTGTAATACAGTGAAGTAGTAAAATAACTGTAGAAACAGTTTCCAACAATACATCACAGCAAGGAAACACACCTTTAAGAGCATTAGAGCAAGCTTTTGTCACTTGTGTCCAGTTCTAGAACAAATATAGTGAAACTAATAAAACTAACAGTTAGAGATTTTGATTTTAGTGAATTTTCTTCTTTAAAAATTTGCCCCTTAACTCTAGTTTCATCTGATCTTATTACTGTGAATTTAGTGATTTTCGTAATTAATTCACTTCTAAATCCAGAGTTTTAACTTTAAATGAACAAAATCTGGATTTGCACACAATCAAATACAAAAGAACCACTGTTATAGGCAATTTTGGTTGTATTTTCATAATACAGGGGCTTGTGCTGCAGTAAAGAACAGAAGTTGACATGGTAGTCTACCTGCACAGGCTCAACCTTGCAACTGTGTACATGCTGCTTGTGTGTTTCCAAAAAGCAACTCCTTGTGAGGCTGGGTTATAAGAAGATCAATTTATGCAGGAGAAGAAAAACCCAGCATAAGCTTGTCACTGAAACCCATATCAACTTCTTGATCTGACAGGTAGCAAATGTTTTTTTCCTCCAGTGTTTAGTACTACTTGGTGAATAGTACTGGAGTATTACAAGAGAGGGAAGGGGAATCATTCTAATCTAGACATACTGAAGCTACAATTACAGGGAAAACAAAAACCCAGTCAGTTCACAATTGGTAACTAATAGTACTTCAAATGACTGACCTAATGCTTTTCTACCCCCCAGTATACTAAGAAATCTCAGTCTAAGATTAAAACATGATATCTGACAGCAGAAAGAAAAAAGAGCAAAGAAATAGAAAGCTGATGATACCATAAAAAACCCTGAAAATTACTAACCACTCCAGAAAGAGCTCACGTCAAAATTCTAGCTCCATGTTCTCTCTTATTCTCTTAACAAAAAGCAGTTTTGTAACAGCATTAAAAACATTCATTATACTTCATTTCCTTTGAGATTCAAATTCAAACAAAAATAAAACAACAGGTATTACAATATACTCAAGATGTACTTTATGAGACTGGTAATACATGCCTGGGGCAGCTTGAGATCTTCAGTCTTTGGCCTTGTGCTACACAACACACCCGAGGCATATATTAATGGCCCCATAAAAACATATCCTGCAATGACTTACAGCTTAAATAAACATACTTGTCTTTCTCTTTTCCTCCTCCGAATATTGGATGCAGTAAAACTCCTCCAGTCTTCAGTTCGTATGCCACGATTTGATCTAACTCCTAAGAACAACATACATAAGTAAGCATAATTTTGAAGAGTAGAGAAATTACTTAAAGAGGACTGGAAAGCTTTTAATATTGTTCAAGTCATTCCTCCTAATAAGCTTGTTTACAAAGGGAGAAATATTTAAAAATCAGGGATAATCCTCAAGTGACAAACAATAATGAAACAGTAGAAATCAGCAGTTTATACTTGTTCAGGAGCTAATCCCCAACACTGCTGAACTACATTATAACCAGACTACTATTACTCAACATATAAGTTGTCTTTGACCAAAAGAAATAAATGTGATCAGCATTTCATGCAATGGCAAACGACTACAGACACACACACACACATGAACAAATAAAATGTATTAAATACAGAACCAACCAATCAAATAAATAAATATTTATGTTTGCCCCAAGCTCTGCATTGAGTCTGAACTTGTGTGATGCCATGCCCAGGTTAGCAAGCACACTTTAAGGCAGGATGTTTCTAAGGGCTCACTGTCACCCAAAAGTCAACGTGAATCAAATTGTGTCAGCTTAAGCACAGGTAATGGAAACTGATGCCAGTCTGCAACCCAGTGTTAAAGATTTCCCAAATGTTTATATATAGAGAGATTTATTGATAAATATCAACTTACACACTTTCATATATTGGTAATACATTAGAAAAGGGCAGAACTGGAGAAAGAGTTGCACCTCTCAGTTCTAGGTGGACACTTTTAGTTTAGTGTGAACAGATGGGGAACAACATGACCAACTTCTGCTGCAGACAGCAGTGAACTCTTACAACAGACCTCCATCCAGTTCTGCTGTTCTCTGCAGCACCCATACCATCAGCACAGACAACACAAGACTGATGAACTGAATGAGCATTAGGACATGGTATTGGGTCCCCATGTGAGTAAGGTATGTAAACTGAGCAAGTGGGGTTAGGATTTACTTTTAGGAATAGGAAGAGTAAAAAAATATGTGATGAGAGAAAGAAGATATGTATCTTTTTGTGAATAAATGTTACATGCAAAGAATGAGGCATCACTGCTGCTATCACTAGAAAGTACCACTCTCAAAGATTACATTTGGAAACGTAAGCTATAGACAGAAATTTATTTTCCAAGAAAAGAAATCCCTTCAAACAGGGATTGTTTTTTACTGTTTCATTATTTAATTTAGTTCTTCAATGATACTGAAAGATACCTGAACCATCACTGATCCAAGTTAATACTGGAGCCTTTCTGAGCTATATGGATAGCCATCACAGCACAATCAATTCACCAAAACCAAATCCTTATGAATCCTATATTCTGTTCTAAGTATTCCAAAAGTAGTATTTTTTTTTACTCTTTTTTTGGTTCAGGAGTCCAAACAAAAAGAGGAAAACTAATTGCATGGAGAGACAACAACAATTATTATTCATATGGCAGTCACAAAAATCAATTTTGGTTTGTATGTTCGGTGCTCTTCCTTGCAGCAAGAGGTAAAAATATTTTAGCTCTGAAGTTTGTCACTACCAAAAAGCACTTTAGATTGCTATGCAAATCTATATTATATTCTGATTTTATACTTTGATGCAAAATGTCTCTGAAAGGTATAGAAAATACCTGTTTAATCCAGTGGCGATACTCATTAACACCAAAGGTTTTTTTCATCCAAAGGCCATAAATGTAACCAGAGATTCCCTTTAGCACCCATTCATCTGACCTAGTATAAGAAAGAAACATGAATTATATCACTTCAGAGGATGTTTTGTAAGGGATGGTATTTTTGACCAGCTCAAAAATAGCCACAAATTTCAAGAGGTTGTATAACTTCTCTAAGTCAACAGAAGTCTGATGAGCTGTGAACCAATTTATGAAACTTGGCATCTGGACGGGACCAATGAAACTGAAAAGTCAGTGAAAATTGAACTTGTACCACACAAATCCAGATTAAAATATAAAACCAAACTATTTTAGCTGAAACAATTATAACAAACAGGTGGAAATGGAGACTAAAGTTAAAGCAATTGCTGATCTATATGATCCTAATTTCTTGATAAACAACTCAGTGCAGTGCAGAAGATTTGGACAGCGAGTAGACAAAATACCTATCTCACAATTTGGTGGACACCCTTTTAAACACATCTTCTGTAAGTTACGTTCTAAGAGAGGAAAAACAGACAAAAACTACAACATGATCATGAACCAGAACCTTAAATGAAAATTACATTGTACACAGGGTATGATGAAGTAAATAGAACAGGAACATATGAAAATGGAGTCATTATGAAGGATGCAAAAGATTGCCTTCATCACAGAAGTAGGCTAGAAATAAAGAAGAGTGCCAGAGAAATCACAACAGTACAAACATCAATTTAAGAACATGTTGATTTCTCTTGTTTTTAAGACAAGGATACTCTGGGACATAGAATTTGGCCATCAAAAAAAAAAAAAAGTAATGTGTTACTGTGTTACTTGATCCCAATAAATGAAGTGTATGCAAAAGGATTTAAAATAAATACTGATCAGAACTGCAAGAGCCATTTGGGGAGGTTTTCTGAGACATAAGTTGTAACCACCTTAGCAGGAATTTTCCTATTTGACACTAATTTTTGCATTCCCCTCGCGGAACAACTTCTTAATTTATTAGTTCTGTGCTTTGCAAGTATTTTGCATGCAGCCATATTTTATCATCCAAAATATCTAACAGAAATTGACTGATAATGCAAAAGATTACCTTTCTAAAATTTTCAGATGCCAAAGCACACTACAACATTCAGGAAGATATATTCAATCTATAACAATCTTTGGAACTTTTATCTCTCATGTTCTCCTCTCAAAACAACAAAAAATACTACTGGATTTCATTTATTGAGTTGGGTTTATTATTCTTACTTTCTTCCCCATTTTTGCTTTCTTCTACAATTACTGGTTTACTTATTTTTCTGATAAAATACAATTTGCAAATTAAAATTTGAGCTTCCTAGATCCTCCCCATTTTCTGGAGAATACTATGGTAAAATACTTACCAGGACATTCTGGATATGAAACATCCAAAGAATTGCTGGGCCAGGGCCTGTGCCAAGCATCTCCTTGTCAGTGGAGTTTCATCTATAATCATTGCACTGTGCAAGAGATTTGTGCTGGACCCCCACAAAAAGAAAATAACACATCATGAGCACTGGCTCCAAAGAAACACAAGAGACCTTGCCTTAAAAACCAAAACAAGTAAAACAATTTCTTCACTGTTTTTCCAGTGATTTGTATACATCTTTTTTAATTTTTTTATTTTTTAATAATCTTAACGCAGGCAGATCTCCTGCTATTATTGTCTATACACAACTCTCTGTATAGAGCCTAAGTAGTTTAACTGGTGACACTCTCTTGGATTCCTATTCCAGTTGGAGAAAAATATAACACAATCAAACTTCAGCACTTAATTTGAGATTAAATACTTCATACACGGCATTTCTAATTCAGAAGGAAAATTAGTGATAGGGTTTTTTTAAATAAATCTAACATCTTTATAACAGATAAAAACAGAAATGGTGTTAAAAGCCTGTAACATCAATAAAAACAAGCCTTTTCAAACTAGAAAGCCCAAAACTCAGGCTACAAAAATAAATAGTTTCACACATTTCTCAGCAGTCTTGAATCTAGAGGTTCTAGGCCCGTGGATTTAGAAGGTGTAATTTTCTCACTCACTCACCTGAAAATACTCATGGATGCATAAGCAGCTACTTCAACATATGCTTCATCTATAAAAACGGTCTTGAAACAGGAGTAAGGATAGCGGCAGGTAAGAATCTCTTCATAAAATTCAAACACCTCATGAAGGTATGACGTGGTGTGTTTGAGCAACGGGAGAAGTTGTGGTAAGCAAAAGTGAGTCACCTACAAACAAAGGAAAATTTGTTACAAGACCTATGAATATATTTAAATATATAAAGATCAAGTATATTACATATCAGGGAAGAAACCCAATTTCAACTAAATTCACCCCATAAATTCACACATAAATGGCACTGGTGCTTATTTAAAGGTGGTTTTTTTCGAGATAGATTTAAATACAGGCATTACTAGACAAGCTTTATCATATGACTGTACTGATGAAGGTTGATCTCAACATACTTATTCTTGGACTAATATATACTGACTGCAACATAAAACATCATTAATTCTTTAGAAAAAAAAAGGAGACTTCTGTGATGAAGATTATTACCTCATGCATGTATGGATCAACAAGGATTTCAAAAGGTCCAATTGCCAAGGAGATGTTAGAAGCTGCAGTTGGAATAGTCAGCATGTAATGAAAAGTCTTCTTTCTCATGTCATGGGTGTACACCGTTTCCACCAAATCTCCGTTTGAAACAGCCACCATTGCAGCATCTACAGTATACTCAAGTTTCCAGGTACACAACTCAGAATATGAATCCACACAAGGAAACCAAAATCTAGGGAAGTTAGGATTGGGGGAAAACGGTTAATAATTATACTTAACAATTACACTTTTTTGCAGGTGATTTTTCTTCCAAGTTCCAAACTATACCTCTAAATACTTTAAGAATATATGAATGTTGACATACTGACGCCTACAATACATTAACTTTATAAAGCTTTACAAAATATTTTTGTCTTTACCTCCTGCTGAGCTATAAAGACTAGACATTCTAATTACTAGTCATTAGATGCTACTTCACATTAGTAAGCTCCTTTCAAGCACAAATTAAGTTTTACGATTTTTTAAACTTAAAATAATTTGAAGAAATTTTTGTATTTCCTCTACTTTGAGAATAAATAGTAAATACGAATCTAACATTCAAAGACAGTTTTCTTACCTTGTAGAATTTTGATAACCGCATGAAAAGACATGAGCCCCTCTTTCTGCCATGTTGCCGTCCATGTTGGGCACCACAAAATGAAGGCCTCCTTTTGGCTGGTCCAGAGAGAAGTTTATATGCACCTTCAGGACTTTTAACTCTGCAGCACAAAGACCAAAACTGGAGTAAGTAGATACAACTTACAGGAAAGTTATGTCAGAACAGTAACTCAGTTTTGGACTCTAGGTCTTTGAAGATTATGTGATAACTTCATTCTTGTGGACTTCCCGGTCCACTTAAAAGTACAGCTCAAGAGTTACAAAACTGAGACCTCCCTAAGCACAACTTACAGGAGATTAATTTTTAAGAATCTTTATTAATTAATAAAAACTGCTATCAGAATCACATTTCATCTTCCAATTCCCCAACAGTCAAGCATATTTATACAGACTGCACCCTAACCATGATCTCCTTGGCATCTTGCTGAAAAAAAATTTCTCCAAAAACTCTGTGAAGCAGGCACATTCTTAAAAGACATATTATTGTCATTTGCAGTTGCTTAAAATCTCTAATAATAGTAATACTTTTACTGTAAATTAAGTGTCTTCACTTTGGTTTAGTTTCACAGAAATCTCACCTCTGGACATATTGGCAAGAAAAGAAATTCAAGCATATGCTGAAACTTATCCCACAAGTGTCACCATATGCTGGCACTCAAACTTTGAAAAGTGAAATTATACATGTTTGAATATTTTCCCTTCTAGGCTTGCATGTAAGGCAACAGGAACTTATATAAAAATTAAAATAAATAAAAGTGTCTTTCCTGTTAAGTTGCATCTGACAACATTGCATGAGTCAGCCTCATGATAGAGTTGTTATTCTCTCATTCTCTCAGAGGTCTCACAAATCCATGGGAAAAAACAATAAAGCCATGTATGAAATAATACAAGGAACTAGTAAGATCCCTGTAAAATAATCAACACTGGAGAGTAACTTATTAAAAGTTACGTATTCCAGGAGCTAGTAGGCCAGTTTATAAAGCAGTCTACTTTCACTACCAAATCAATTTTAAAATGACCATTCCTCAAAGTGAGATTGCATAAAATTAGTAGAGCTTTGTAAAAAGATGTATATAATTACATCCTCGTAAATTATTTTCTTTGTTGGATCATATATACTGTAAACACCTTCAAAATTACAATTTAGCCCCCAGTACACTCCATTATTCCCAGTTCCTCAAGTATTCTCTTGGGGTCATGACCACCGAAGAGTATGTTTGTATATAGTGCAAAGAAACCTTGCAATACTTCTCCATATGACTGAGAAGTGAAAGTATTTTTCGGAGTTCAAGTGGAGAGGAAAAAGGAAACAGTAATAACGAATTCTTAAAGTAATGTAACACTACTTCTATTTCTTCAAAGCTACTATCTTCCTAAGCAAACCTGTAGGTGACAACTCTGACATCTTAAATTAATGTTTCAGCATGGTCTCTTTACCATCAACATGTTTCCACAGCTCCGAGGGAACTTTAATGCAGAGTTCTCCATTTCCAGCATCTGGGTCCACAGCACTGACAGCGGCAGCATAGGCATTGGAGAAATAGTTGAGATTCCTCCTGTCAGAAATACCCAGTTAATTCTTAAAGTACAGTTGTGCTGAACCACAAAAAACAACTCTGGAAGTCAAGACTTCTATGCTGAATTTCAAGGTGCATGGACAATCAAGTGTCTGGAAGTCAAGACAAAGGAGTAGAAGAGAAAAGGAGTAAAGATTAGTTTTCAACAACCAGAATTTAAAATATAGCTCTTGCAGAAGTGATCTGTGATCAAAAAGACTTAAGCAGTAGTAACTCCCAATAAATTGAGAAATGCTCAGTGTTCTTTTCTTGCCAATAAGAGTAAGGTCTACATTTACTGGAACAGAAATTAAAAATTCTGGGTTTTATTTTGGATGAAGTTTGTATTCTAAAGCTCTGTCTTGAAGATCTGCTTCCTCATATATTGCAGTTTTGCTCTCACCCTGCTTTTCTAAACGTAAGATTTTAGCTTGGCACTGATATTTTTCCCCTTTAGCTTGAAGGATAGGAATAGGGTTTTTTTTTAATGCACTTGTAAGTAACACATAAAATATTATATGTTAAAGAGTTTTGGTCTTAATGCACAAACACAGAAGTATGTACTATACTTTTTAGTTTCCAGTTGTATTTGAAACATTCTTCTTTTTTAAAGTGTACTGTAATTTATTTAAGATGCAAACACAGTTTTTTGTAGTCAGGTTCAAGCAGCTATGTATCAGCTGCTCATTAACTGCACACTTCATTACAAAGTCATATCATTACTTCAGTTATCACTTAGATTAATTGTTTTCCACTGAAATGAGCAGGAACAAGCATATATCTTCTGTTAAAGTACTTATGAGCAGGATGTTACCTTATTAACATGATTATATTTAGCTACTGGAGTATGACCAGTCAAGTTCAAAAATAACTCTGCTTTTATAGCTTTCTGTGATAGCTTTTATACTTTTTCAAAACTGATTTCTAAACTGTTTAAAGCATGGGAGCAAAATCTTTCTTAATTCTAATTCCCCAGTAAACACAGTTTTTCAAAAGCTTGCACAACTCTATACCTGAAGAGAAAGTGTTTGACTAATTAATCACCTTTTCCAAAGAATTTAGGTACTGCTGATGAATCTAAGCACTGTGGAAACTCAATCAAGCATAAGGCAGTGACGGAATCACAGAGCCACAGAATAGTCTGGGTTGGAAGAGACCAAGTTACATAGTCCAAGTCTCCTGGGGGAGGACAGAGACATCTTGCACTAGGTGAGGTGGCTCAGAGCCCTGTCCAAACAGCCCTTCATTCTTTCCAGGGATGAGGCATCTACCACCTCCCTGGGAAACCAGTTCCAGGGTTTCACTGCCCTCACAGTATAAGAGTTCTTCCTTTCATCTAGTTTATATCTACCCTTTGTCCTACTGAACTGATGCCTTGAGAGGCTGACCTAAACCAGAGACTAGACAGAGTTAAAGAATAAAGTAGATATTTATTAAAAGGCCTTAAAGGATACACCTTGGGCAGTACAAGAGCCTGGCCAGGGCTACACCCAAGATGGACCCAAAATGGTCACAAAACCGACAACCGGTCACGGGGTTTCACACTTTTATAAATTTTGGTCCATTTGCATATTGGGGTTAATTGTCCAATTATAACTTCAGGTTATAAATTTCCATCCTCCTTGTTGCTCTCTTCAGTTCTCAGTTGTTTATCCTTTTTGGGCCTGAACCTTGTAACAGTAGTCCTTGGTCTCAAGCTGGAAAAGGATTGTTTTGTCTACCTACTCTGTGAAGAGAACTTACTGACACTTAATATGAAACTCAGAGCTACACACCAAGGCAGCACAGAATCTGAAGAATATGAAAGCTAAAACTTTAAGCATCAGTCTGCCCCATCCTCCTCATAAAGCCCCCTCTAACTATTGAAAGGTTGCAGTAAGATCTTCCTAGAGTGGTATCTTCTCCAGGCTGAACAACCCCAACTCTCTCAGCCTTTCCCCACAGACAGATGCTCTATCCCTCTGAAAACCTGGAGGCTTCCTCTGGATCTGCTCCAACAGGTCCATGATCTTCTGTGCTGATGACCTCAGAGCTGGATGCAGCACTGCAGGTGGGGTCTCACCAGGGCAGAGTGGAGGGGCGGAGTCCCCTCCCTTGCGCTGCTGCCCCCACTGCTGGTGATGCAGCCCAGGACGCTGCTGGCTTTTTGAGGTGCAAATGCACATTGCCAGCTCATGATGAACCCCTCATCCATCAGCACTCTGAAGTCTTTCTTCAAAGGGCTGGCTGCAATCCCTTCATCCCCCAGCCTGTACTGATACTGGGGGTTGTCCTGACCCAGGTGCAGGATTACTTGCACCACAATGGAGTAAATTAACTTTTGGCCGGGGACTCCACCTTCCATGGAATCTGAAGTCCACACAAAGCAGACATGATCTCATTTCAGGATTTTGCTCTCATCTAACCATTCTCTATTCACCATCCACAGAGTAAACAACCCAAATTATAGTACCTTACTTGGAAGAACGAAGTGTAATTAACCATGCCACCAGCACTATTCTTTAAGTCTAGGTATGTCAAACACCATGCTTAATATTACAAGTCCTCCACATAAAAAAACTTCACTAAAACACTGAAATATATTGAGAACATATTTTCATGTAGTTCTTCATCTTTGGCAATAATAGTGCACAAATTCCCTGGCACCACTACCAAGATTGAGAACGTCAGGAGCAGTAAACTTGTCTACTTTGCCTGGAACCTTCTGAAAGTCAGACATGAATAGTAAATGGGACCATTTCAGTATAGAAACACACAAATCTCAAGTTTTAATATATTTCTCTTTTCCTTTGTCACAGTTAACTGTACCTAAAGGTAGGATATAATGCCAGGAAGTTTTAAAAGGAAAAGGTTGAGTTTGTACCCTGGAATACAGTATAACTTCAGGTACAGCTCCAGAACAATTCCAACCCAATTAAACTCCAGCTGATGTGCTGTATCCTAGTCTCACTCACATATCACTACCACCTCACTCACTAAGGATATTACTGTTCATCTGATTCTGTATGGATGCAGCTGAAAGTGACAAATGGGAAAATAAGTCATTTTTTTCTAATCAGGTAGCTTTTAGTTTGTTTACTTCCTTGATCTGTCATACTGAGGGGTCAAAGAACCTCCCTAAGCAAAGCCGCTTTAAGCTGTCCTTCAAACGGCACTCTAGAAAAGCAAACAAATACCACTGGAAAAACTCTGCAGAAAGAGAATGCACGACTAAGAACTATTAGTACTCAAAAAAGCTAGCAACAGAAAAGCACAGTAACATTCTGTCAGACTGCAAAGTCTACAGTGTTTAATTTTACTCCAAACTGTTTTTGAAAATTGACTGTTATTGATAGGTATCCCTTTCCTATACATCAGTGAGAATTTGTTCCAACTTTGAGGATTGTGATGAGTTTGTGGATACACTTTAAAAGTCACTGGGTTCACAGACAGGAAAAGGTTATGATTTTACAGCAAAGAAGGTAGACTCCAGAGCTTAACATTTTATGGAAAGCAAGCCTATTCTTATATTTCTATTTTTGTTAAATGTTCCAGTTCAAATGGGTGATTCATTGTAAAAGGAATCCATTAAAGGCGTAGTACCACAGATTAATCTTTTCATAGGTTGAACCATTCTCAATAAACTGAATATGGCCATTTTAAGAAAAACAGAGCACATGCCAGAAGTTACAGTCCAAGGAAAAATGATAAATTTTCCTAATGCTAAGTGTAGATTGACAATGAAAAACAAATATGTATTTGTGGTGTTTTCCCAGTAGAGATACATTTTGCTATCAGAATTCACCCCAAACACTGTTAATTACAGCCCAACTGCATGCAGCTTGAGTAACTGTAAAGAGGCAACCCTGCAGACTTATTTTGTAAAATTACTAATTGATGTCAAACTTTCCATAGCATTTCTCATTAGTAGCTGCACCAGTGCTACAAATGTATGTGCCAAACATATAGTCTATAAATCACTGTTTTCCTACAGTACTTAACATCAACTCGGCAAGTTAAGTTCTTTGCTCCACCTGTAATTCATTACTCCTCATTACCTGTAATTCATTTACTGTTTTACTTTGCTTCCCATACAGAATAAACACTTGATATTGGAGTACATACATGATATACCATTTAAAATATGTCATACATGCACATATAGGTGATTTATTAATAGGGCAATGATTTGAATCTTTGTCATGCTGAAAAACCTAATATTCATTCCTGGTCAAGTTTAAGGGCTTTGTCATCACTTTTCAAAAGTGCTCCGCACCTTTGTGTCATGGTCTAGGAATTCTCCCATTTAGTGTTTCCACTGAAACTACTTCAAACCATGTGCCATTAAATCTCTCCACCCTGCCCCTGCGGTGGGCTGCAGAGGACAACTAGAGCTGCAAAAGCTAAAGATTATGGATTGAGATAAGAACAATTTCCCAGAGGCAGCAATGAAGTACGACAACAAACAGTAACAGCAACAATACCAACGACAACATGTATGAGAAAAGAGGTGAAGGTGGTGAACATACGGTACTGTTCACCCTGGGTGAACTCCTGAAAATACCTGACCCCTCTGCCATGCTATGGGACCTGGAAGTGAGCCTTTTTGCCATCCCTCGAAAATGAGGCGAGGTGTTTAGAATGATCTCCAGGTCCTACCCTTCCCTGCTCCTTACCGCTACAAAAATGAACCCTGTCTTGGCCCAGGACAAAAAAAATAGACATTTTGTCTATTTCTGAGAAAGTCTATCATGAATTTTCAACTAGACAAACATCATATCAGTGTACATAAAGGCTATTTATTGCAGCAAGGCAACCACAGAATCACTAGGTTGGAAGAGACCTTCAAGATCATCAAGTCCAACCCATGCCCTAAAACCTAAACCATGGCATCGAGTGCAACACATGCTCAATCCACCAGAAATTTTTCTATTTTCTACAAAGTCTAAAGGCTTAATTGAATTCTCGGAATATTGCAAGGCAGACATTGCCCTGAAGGCTACCACATTGCTCTCTCTCACAGCTTACTGCTGCTTGTAACTAAAGCAAAAATGAAGTCAGAGGACATCAAAACATCTTCATATTTTTAATATTTAAATACTATAGGCTTCAAGCTAAAAAAAAGACAAATGTACAGGCACTGCATAGGAAAGCATTATGTGCACATTAGCTAGCTATACAAAACCATGACTTTCTTTACACAGAAGTAATAGAATGCACCAGCTTCTCGGCCAGGCATCCTAGTTATGGCACAAATGTAAAGCACATAAGCAGGCACAGCAGGATCATCACAAACATCACTTATCAAAGATTAAACCACTGCATCCAAACAACAAACTTTTGCTGCACCTATTTAACAGTTTACTACCTCAATCATAAAGAAAAAAACCCCCTCCTTTGCCAGTTTTAAATAAATAGGACTGAGATACAAGCAGTTGTCTCAGTATTCAGAATATGCACTGGGATTTCTACATAGAATGTAGAAGTACAGCCCAGAAAAAGCAAACTCATTTCTCTTATACTGACAGAATTGAAAAAGCAACAATTTACAAGAAAAAGAAAGATGAGAAGGATAGAAAGCTGTAACACTCAATAACAGCAGCCCCAAAACATGATCCAAATAGACATTCTCCAACACTATATGGAGTCTCCACAAGATTTGAAACTCTTCTCAAAAGCACAGGTAAAATGAGATTCTCTGCCATCCTGTGTACACACAGTAATGCAAAGTGAATTATTTCATACCTTACACCACTGTTCAGGTGTTTGCTCCGTCAGGAAGGAAGGGACTGCATTATGTAAGTTCATCCACCCATTCTGATATGAAAAAGCCATGCTGTCCTGAAGCCTCCAGAGGAAATTATAAGACAGAAGTCCAACTTTACTTCTAGATAATTTAAACACTCTCTCACTTGTTACCTGAAGTTATGGTTTGGGACTAATGGATAAATTTGCAATGGCATCAAAGCTGAAAATATACTTCACGCACTAATTAATGGCTTCTAACTTTTCCTACAAATTTCACCAATTTTTAATTACCTTTTTAGTGAGGGTTTTTCTGATATTCAGGGGAACTGAAAATATACATGACTAAAAAAATTGTTTCACCTTCTGCAACATTGAAAATGTGAAATAACAGAGACCATGAGTCAATGATTTTTTCCTCAAAGATGCTAAAACCCAATAGTACTATTTGAACTGAAAACAGGTTGAATATTGCAATTCAGAACGCAACGAGGTGATCTCACAGATCTCACCAAGAACTAGCAAAGAACATCATAGTGACACAGACAGAACTGCGTCACCCATAAAGCTGAAAATTTCCCAACCTTCTTTTGTTTTCCTGCATGCTGAAATTTGCATAACATAACAGTGAACCATTTCTCTTAACTTCCTATCAGCAAAAACAAACATAACCACTCAAGTCAGAGATGCTGTAGCAAGTTTTCTTATCTTTTTGCTAACTAAGGGAGTAAGAAGTCTTCAGATTATTTTAACTTTGATAAAAAGGTAGGAAAGTGTGCATTAAATTAACAACTTTTCTAAATACTTGTGCCCTAGAAAAGCTATTTGGAAAAATTTCTACACAGAAAAGACTGTAAAGGTTGGAACAGACTGCCCAGGGAAGTGGGGGAGTCACCGTTCCTGAAAGTGTTCAAAAAACATGAGGACATGGCACCTGAAGACATGATTTAATGGTCATGGTGGTGTTGGGTTGACAGTTGTACTTATGATGATCTTATGGGTCTTTTCCAATTTCAGTGCTTCTACGATTTTATGTGTTCTTTTAGAAAACATCTAATAAACTAAAAGCATTACCAAAACAGAAGGAAATGTTCATATATACAACCTTATAACTTGAACTTATATTTGTTACACACCACTGGAAAAAGTAACGATTGAAAAAAGAAATATTTAAAAAAAAAGGTTGCCAAGAACCATCTTAATTTCCCATTTACTAGTTCAATGGACTACTTAAGAAAACTGTGCAAAAAGTAATGATCCCAGTAAGATCAGAAACAAACCATCATGTCTAATCTGTGTCCCATTCAAAATAATTGCTGCAGCTAGTTCAGCTGCAAAGGTACCAAGGACACCATCACAAAACTGCCATAACAAATGAGAACTCTTGGAAGAGATGACCAGACGATTAGATATAAAGACTACTACAAACTACTGTTTCTCAAAGCAGTTCTTTACTGTAAAGAAGGGCACAGAAAACACACTGATGATTTTTTTGAGGTACTAATTCTAGACTTTTCAGATTTCTATTGTTTCTGCTTGCAATCCTGCCTAAAGAGCAGAGATGTTGTATTTAACTACCCAATTGTGACGAGGTATTTCAATGAAAAAATACATCTAACTTCATCTAATATTTTGTAACTCATGTTGCCTTTAACTTCTGAGACACAGAAAGAGGCACACCAGTTATGAATATCTGGTGACCTCTGTCTTTCATAACTATGAATAACACAGAAGTTATGAAATACAGAGATTTTTCTATTAAGTTTGGATAGTTTGAACAAAAAACCCCTCACCTTCTCCACAAAATGACAGAATTCTCTCTCCTAATCAATCCCTTTTTTAACATAATGCAGTGCTCACTGATCATTTTAAATCTGCTCCTTTATCCCATCTTCAAGGAGTTACACAGGATTCCAGTTATTACAGAATCACAGAATGGCTGAGGTTGGAAGCAATTTCTGAAGGTCTTCTGGTCCAACCCCTCAGCTCCAACAGGGTCACCTACAACCACATGCTCAGGAGCATGTCCAGATGACTCAAATATTTCCACGGATAGAAACTCTACAGTCTCTCTGAGTAAACTGTCCCAGTGTTCAGTCACGCTCACAGTAAAAACTGTTTCTTGATGTCAAGAGGGAACCTCTTATGTCTGTTTGTGCCCACTGTGTCTGCTCCTGTCAGTGGATGTAAGTTAAAATACATGACATTCTATCAGAATACAAGTAAAGGTTTCTTACTGTGAGGGTCATCAACACTGGAGAAGGTTGCCTGGAGAGACTGAAGAGATTCCATCCCTGAAGATACTCAAATCCCAGATGGAGACAGCCCTGTGCAACCTGCTCCACCTGACTCCACGTGAGCAGGGGAATTGAACTAGATTATTTCAGTCAGTCTTTTGCAGCCTAAAGGATTCTGTCATTTTTTTATCAGCTGCTGTTAAACAACACTTTCACTAGTTTTTTAACAATTCACCAACAATTGTAAATTCAACCACGCCAGCCAAAAGAAGGTGTGACAATATGAACGTTCCAGCAAATCAAAAGAGAATACTTAGGGAAAACATTTGCCCATCATGCTCTTACAAAAATGAAATGGCTACAAGATTTTTTGCTGAAGCCCCTTCCCATATCAGTTCCCTACAACATGCAGGATGCCACATGATTTTAAACATATTCTTCAGTATGAGATGGTGAAGAAATTTAAACTTCTCCTTTCAAATTCTGAAGTGAGTTCAGGTTCTAGGACTTACACTGTTATCTACAACAATAAATAAGAAAAGTTTCATTCCTTAGAAAAGGCCAAAACCTTTTCTTTCTAACTCTTCATAACAATCTAGAATCCCTGCAATAAGGATTCTGAATTTTTGACATAATGAGCAGTAGCATCGATAACAAAAACATCGAGTCACAAAGCAAACAGAACTAGAATTAATAGACTCAAGTGGTTCAGTATCAAAACTGAAAGAAAATTTCGTAACTCTGGTAATAAATTTGGTGTCCTATATAAATGAACACTGTATTTGTAAATGGAATTATTGAAGCTCTTGCATAACTGATGAAAAAAGGAATACACAGTGTCTGTCTCGAGCACACAGATCAAATCCAAGGCCTTTTTTCCCCATGAAGTACTTTAGAGAAAAATTTTTGATACTTTCATAAAACAGTAAAAATATATATTAGCACAAGAAATTCTAAAGAAGACTAGTGTAAGAGTCAAAATTATTGCCAAAATACTTCCCCAAAATTAAGGCACCATACCAAAAATTACCATTAGGGAATTATCAGGTAAAACTTGACAGTAAAATAGAATAGGTTATACTTAAGAGCAACAGAAAACACTACATCTGCAGAGTCTTAAACACACCACTTACTGCTTTGACTCATGGTGACAGACCTCCAGCGTTGGATCGTTATAGATGAAAGCTGCTTCCAAATCATTGACTCTCACTCTGTAAATCCGGCACTGTTTACTGTTCAGCTTGATTCTGTTCAGGTTTGCAACTGTGGGAAATATTGTCAGTTCCACATAACCCTATGAAAACACAAATCAAAATCTCCTGTAAAATCTTTATCAACTCAAAAACTAGAGACACAGAAAAAATTATTACTAATTCAATTTTTAAAAAATCACTGATACAAAGATGATATTTTCACATTTGAAAAGGAAAATGATTTGCCCTTTTGAGTTTCTGTATTTTCTTTCATGTCATTTAACAGGTGAATTTTTGCAGCTGTAAATGAAACAAAACAAAACGTGACTGACAATCACGCCTGTTTTACTGGAAAAAGCCTGCCTCTACTGCCTAGATTTCAAGTTATTAGCATCATTATGTTATATGTTTTGGTGTCTAAACTTGAAACAAGCATTCTTAAAACCTAAGCAGAATTCTTTTAAATGGATACGTAAATTGACAAAGACCCTTGGAGACTTCAGGCCTGAAATGATGAAAGCCTCTTCAAAGCCCAAGTGAACTCACATATGAGGTACAAAACTCTGTAAGCCTATCCCTACCATCAGCTAACACTGTGTGAGCATGAATTTTGAACTGCAAATTGCCCTGTAATATTCACAACACAGCAGCCTTCATTTAGAAATCTTTTTCTAAAAGTGCTCACAATAAGAAGGCATTTTATTTGATACATCTCAAGCAATGACAGACTTATGAGAAGCATCATATTAGAAAGTATAACATATGAAGCAGCTGAACAGCATATATAGGTTGTGAGTGCAGTTTTTTCCTCAAAAAGCATGAAGAAAACCCAGACGCTTAGTTTCTACTTCAGACTTTATTAAGAAATACTTACTACAACAGACTTTCTCTGAAAATTTATGTTGTTGATACAAACTACCTGATGAGTTGNGCACAAATGCCAGCATTTAAAATAATACTTTAACCCAGTTTAACAGACAGCCACACAGGATATATGTACATATACATAAATATTGCAAATAGAATATAATTCTATAAAAATCATTAATGATTGTCTCAATCTTTTATGCAGTCTAAACCAAATAATGAATAGAAGTTACCCACAATGTCAGGAAAGTCCCCTCAAAAATCAAATATAATATCATACCAGTACGAACATTACCGGTAATAGAGGAAGAGAACATAATTTTTGAACAACACTTATCTGTATTTAAAAATAAGGAATTACAAATGGCAGTGTCAAGGTCTAACACTGTAGTGATGAGCAGTATCAGTAACGGCATGAGCCATAACACTTGCAATCAGAGACCTGTGGGAAGTTTACCTGCAGAGTTGACACTTGTACGTAATTTATATGAGCAGGTATTACACGTCAAAAGATACAGTAAGTGCTTTTACAATTAGCATACCATAAGAATTTATAATTTAAAATAATCCTAATACATTAATCAAGACAGATATTTTATACTAGTCAAATGCATTTGCTTAAATTTTGAGTGATGAATTAGAATTTCTGGTAAATAAAACTCTGATTTAAAAGGTAGGAGATAAAATAATTCCAAATTTTTTAAAACCCTGTAAGTCATTTCTGTGTATTTTCCTGTAGTAGGAAATGCACAGTAGTGCATTTCATGACTCAATATATAACCTTGAAATAATTCAACTTCTACGGTACATCACACTTTATCTGCACGTGCCCTGTGCATTAAAGAAGTGACACTGCTTCAGATGACATAAAGTTTGATAAAAATTCCTATAAGAGAATTGCACCTAAAATTGGATTCAGATATTACTTACATTAAGTGTATATGAGAAAACTGATTCTACTTAGAAATACATTTGTGTAACAGATTTATAAAGGAATCAAGGAGGTATAACAAGAAATCTATTAAAATGGACTGAAATCCACTACCAACTGCTTTGTAGCTTGGTTACAACCAAAACAGTGAATGTGTAAAAACGACAATTTGCTTAACAATGCGGCTTGCTGCAAAGGCAAGCCGTTTTTTATACATTAAAAGCCCTTAAGTCAAAAGGGCTTTTTGACATAGTACATATGGAACATCATAGTATGGTCTTTAGTAATGATGCTGCGTGAAGAATTGTCCAAGGTTTGAAGAGCATAATATAAATATCTTCGTGAGACTGAATGGTTGACGGACTCGCTGCCCATGAGTAAGTCCATTTACACATTAAAACATACATCTAAACCACACATTTTCTGAATGCAACCTATACCACAAGCAACAGCTCCAACCTTCTTAAGTAAATCATTATTAATCAGCCTGTGGCCTGATTCAGTGTGCAGTGGTGTCAAGTATAGCAATTTAAAAAAAAAAATGGATACTTATAATTTATAGGGTCGTGGGCTTTCAAATCCTTTGTCTCCTTTCTTCCTATTCATCCTGAACCGCAGCTCTAAACACACACACTGCTGACCGTCAGACTGGCATCAACATCATCCTCACTCAACGGATCCTTCGATTTTCCCCCATGTCACGTCGTATTTGATCACTCATCTCCTCAGCGGATATGTGACCCTCAGCAGTCAGGATTCTTCAGCTCGAGTGAGCACCATCGTTACAGCACCACCACCAAGCAGTGTTTGTATACAGCCTTCTGCGGGTGCACACGCAGCCCCTCTGTCCGCAGGGGTTACGGAACCAGTCCAGAGGCGCTTCCTCTCCGCGGGAACTACGGAAAGCAACCGGCTCAGCGGGCAGTGGCGGCGGGAGCGACGGAATCAGGAGGGCCGCGGCCAGAACGGCCGGGCAGGCACCGGTGTCCGCACTCCAGGGAGCGCCGGCTGGGGCAGCGCCGTCCGCTGAGAGCCGGGCAAGGTGCGGAGGGTCGAGCGGACCGGGCGGTGGCGGGGCCTGGCGCAGGGTCGGCCCCGCGGGTCTCCCTCAGCAGCGCGCCTGCCGCAGCCCTTCCGCAGCCGCCGCCATCTTGCCGGTCACCTCCGACCCCGCGGTGAAAGGTCACGGCCCGGTTAACTGAGCTCTAGCGGGAAAGGCTTTTGGAGTTTTGCGTTTTACGGAAGGAAGGCTCAGCGGTAGCGGCAGCGGCGGGAGAAAAGAAGAAAAAAAAAATAAAAAAGGGAAGAATAAAATAACCCTCCCGAATAACCCTAAAGCCGAGGAAGGGGCCGCGCCGTGTCCCCGTGCGCAGGCGCCGCGGGTCGCGCAGGCGCGGGCCCGGGGAAGGCGGGAAGGGGCGTCGGGGCCGCGGCACGGAGCGACCTCCGCCTGCTCCGCCTGCCACCCCGCGGGTGTCGCCACGGGATAGAGTTCCTTCAGAACCAAGATTGCTATAAGTGACTTTACATTAGTCTGTTTTAGGTTAAAATAAATGATTGCATCATAAAAACTGATGGGAGTTTGAAAGTGCCATTTCAGTTTGAATGTCTAACAGAACCAATCAGGAGCACTGAACACATGCCATGATCACACACACACACAAAATTAATTTAAACAAACTCTTCTCACGGCTGTAATAGAACTCTATTCATTACATACTTCCTTTCTCATTTGTTTTACAAAGAAACCCCTACGTAAATACAAACTTGGACTACAAATACAAAAGTATCAGTTGTGTTGTGTATTTCAACTAAAGAGCCTCCTGTGATGCAATGGAAGGAATTTCCAAGGCTTTTCCATTCATATTACCATTGATCTCTGGGAGTGAACCTTCTGGTGCTATTGGGGGACTGCAGCTGTTGGGACCAGACAGCAAACAAGGCAGCTGTTCTCAGCAGAGCCATTCTAGGTCTTCACACAGCTGGTCAAACACCACAACCCTGCACCAGCAGTGTGGAGCACAAGGCACTGACCTTGCAGCACTGGGCACCAATGAACACAGCTCCGGAAGTAGCTTTTATTCAGCTTTTTGTCTGTACCAAATTCCAAGTACACACACCGTGCATCTTGAGTTATATTTGATTTAGGAGGGGTTTCTCTCCTCTGCCCACTCACTCTACAGCTGGAATGCTGGCAGTTCCAAGCAAGGTATTTAATACTTCACATCTGAGTCTGATGGAAAAAATGTTTTTTGTATCAAATACCTACAACTGTTAAGTGTAAAAATATAAATCTGAAAACTATCTAAAATTAAACTCTGGTTTACTGACATGCACACAATCATTTTTAATGATTACAAAATTACCATCTCAGGCACACCACTTCATGGCAGTACTGGAAAAACATCCTGTTCCATTGCTCTACACAGAACAGTATTATACTGTAAGGTTTCAAGGCACAATTTCTATGTGTAGTTATTTGCCATAACAAAGTTAAAAAAAAAATTGTACTACAAAGTTTTGTAGGTTCTTTTTAAAAAAGCACAGTCATCTGTAAAGCATTAGTTTTACCTCAGCTACATTTTAATGACCGTTCATAGGAAATTCATAACACAATGTCCAACTACTTTCTCTTATATTCACACTTCACTGCAATGAGGTTTTTTTGTAATATATATAAGGCCATTCTACCAAGTATTAAAGTGTCAGGTGCTTGTGCGGATGGTGTTCATAGACATGACCTTAAAAAGACCTACTTTTCAAAATTAAGACTATTGTAGTCTCAATAGACAATGATTTGTTTATGAGCCAGATGAGCTCTGTGCTATTCAAAATGTGAATACTGCAATGAAGCTTTAAGAATGGCCACTAATGGGCAGAAGACTAAAATTTCCATTTTCCTATTCAAATAAATTCAATTGATTGAATTATTATCAAGGAGGTTTTAAATTTTCATTTCAGACTTACAGATAAACAAATTAAGTGTATTCAAGAAGTAGCTCAGCTCCTAACTTAACTAGACACAAAGGAAAGAGAAGTTGGGCAAAGGAAGGTTGGCAAAGGAAGGTGAGCTGAGTATCATTCCTTAGAGGCCACAAGTGCCCTCACACTCAGCTGAGCAGAAAACACAACCTGTTCAAGCAGCCTAGCTGCTTAAACCCAAGTACACTGTATAATGATGGTTGGCAACTCCTTTCCCTAGAAGGCAGCAGCAAGTAACATTCACTGTTACTACATTCAGTATCCTCAGTTCTTCAAACACTTGTTTATGAGATGGGTCTTCGAGAATTATAAACTTTAACACCATTCAGCATTGAGGAGCGAGCATATTTTGTCAGAAGAGCACCAACAGTCTGCTTCTCTGCACACAAGTCTCTAAAAAGGAAATAAAGCACATGACTGGCATTAAGAGATATTCTCACACAAAATGAATCTATAAAGTATTTGTAACTACAGCAATAAACTGGATTAT
This sequence comes from Illadopsis cleaveri, assembly GCA_013399915.1. NCBI lineage: Eukaryota > Metazoa > Chordata > Aves > Passeriformes > Timaliidae > Illadopsis > Illadopsis cleaveri. Next base: position 117,882 of record VXBB01004033.1, on the reverse strand, counting down.
GATATTAGGAAAAAACCCCAAACTATTCTAACTATCACATAATGCTTTAAATTACCTAAAGTTTGGAACTTACCTTGACATTTAAGCACTAGGCAAAACTACATTACTTACTTCAGAAAAAAGAATTTTGGATTTTAGGCAGTGTTTTTATTATTACTGTTCTCTAATAGAATCTTCAACCTAGCAAAACAGTTACATTACAGTAAATTTAGAGCCATTCATAAAGGGTTGATGCAGTTACTTCTGGGTTAGTATCAGTATCTGCTCACATATATAACAGCTGGACATTCCAGATAGTACAGTAATGTAAATCTTAACCACCAAAGGAACAAAGGATGCAGTACAGTTAGCACTATTGCTCTATAGTTCTAGTGTTGTAAATATAGAGACTCATTTTAAATGTCAGGAAGTTGAGCCTTTGAATTGTCTGCCTTAATCAAGTGAGAGTTAGCACTCATTTAAACCCAGTAGGATCAGCTTTTTACACATACTTAAATCCAAAAAAGAGTGTTACAGATCCCAGAGGTGTCATANCTCATTTAAACCCAGTAGGATCAGCTTTTTACACACACTTAAATCCAAAAAAGAGAGTTACAGATCCCAGAGGTGGGTATTATATTCATACAGTGTTTCTGGCACTGGCTGTATTGTCAGCTCGGTTAGCCCCAGCACCAAAACAATACTGTGCTCCTTGGCTGACCAGGAGCGTTAGCGTGTCGATGGCGGTGGAAGAAAGGAGGGACTCTCCCAAGGTTCAGCAACGAGGGTTTATTGGGGACCCCCGGGGTGGGATCCTTCCCTCAGAGCTTCTGCTTTGTGGAAAGACCCCGACCCCCGGGAAACAATAGCTTTTAAGGGGGAATTTGAACATAGGAATGTGTATAATTACAAACCAATAGGGAAATCTCAGGGTACAGTAAAAAACAAAATAAACACACAAGAACCATTCAGGGGGAAAATGGGAGGGGAAAGCCCTGGTTTTGTCCAATCACTTGACATCCCTCCAGGAACTTTCCAGACTCTGGGAAAGGCTCCGAGATGATTGACAAGACCAGGGGGTTATTAAAATTGAGATGGACAACAGCAGGTGTTAGGACAAAACAGCAGGAACCGTTGGGGTGAAGTCCAGGGCATTAACTGAACAGAAGGGTGAACTGTGGGGCAGTGGTTGAACAAAGGGTACAATGAATCCAACTTAACTTACAAATTAAACCTTATAAAAATGCACCCCCACAATATAGAATCCATATTAATTTAAAATGCAAAGTATAGTAGTATCACTGAGGCAGTGATAGCTCATCAGAAGCCAGTTGTGTATAAAGGGAAGGATATATTACTAATTATATCTGAATAAAAAGAAATACATGCTTACTGTATATAAGGGGTAATATCCACTTCTGTCCATTTTTGCCGTATGCCAAATAAGCTGTTGAATCTTTCCTGATTGTCTTCAGGTAAGTCTTCTACTTTTAGCAGAAAGATGGTCTCTGGTCTTGAACTTTTATCCACAAGAGCCAAGCCCTGTAGATCGTTGTCAGAAAGGAAATGTTCAGTACCAACCAAACGAACTTCCTTTTTTCTGACAGTATTCCATAGAATTTGCTCTTTGCAGATCCAAAGCCTTGTAGAACTGCACTACTAGTGGCAAAGTGAAGAAGTACCATAAAGGCACTGTTTTACAGGTAGTATTTATAATTTTCTTCATGACAAGAAGGAAGGGAGAATCATTGGGTTCCAACATCTCTCTGCTTGCTTTGAACGAAAGGACTCCCATAGTGTTTGCTTCTCTACTGGCTGTCACTACAATCTGTTCAACAACAGCTTCAGCTTCTGTTCCAGTCACATTTACAAGTAGTAACAGTACAGCTGCAACCTTTCTTCAAACAGTGAAATGTGCTTGAGTTACAGAAACCTGAATTAGCATGATTCCAGACTACTGGTGCTCTTGAGTTCAAGTGTGCTTTATGATGTCCTCTGTAAGTTGACAAAAACAACACAATACCCAATAATGGAAAACATCTATATATAACACAAGTCAGTTACAGCCTACTCACAAAAGAATGCATACTTCTTTATGTGCTTACCTGAAGCTGATCAAGCCTTGTTGTCATCCCTTCAGGGACACTTTGTTGCCAGACTTCTTCAAACTCTGATAGATTGAATTTAACTGCATTTTGCAAAAGCATTTGTGCTATAGCTCTGCATATTTTATCTTCACGCATTTCAAAGAAAACCTCCCCTGCTGAGAAGCAAAAACTAGGTTATCTTGGGTTCTTGCCTTTTGATAAAAGAATAGACTTGTATTTCCATTCTGTTCTACAGTCTTCTATACACCAAGCATCCTCTTTTTTCTTTTCCTTGGGAAATAATTTGACTCGGTATTAATTTGCATAAATTATGGCATCTTCTCATTCTCAAGAACAAATTACAAAGAATGCAGCAGCACTGTCCCACCTACAGTATTAATTTATATCAATAAATGTTTGCCTTCCGTATTTTCACAGTGTATTGTTTGTCCTACAGCTCTCATTCCTATTTCTGAATGCCTTGTATTAAAGCATTTGCTAAAACAATTAACAAAACTTTCACTTCTTTAATCACCCTTATGAGATTATGAAGGGATGAAACTTCATTTTCTCTCACACTGACTTGGCTAAAATTCTCTGAACCAAATCAGGTATAAACACTTCCTTCTATTGTTTCAGTCACCTGTCAGACTTGTTCCTTGTGCAAACTGCCTAAATATATTAAGACAAGAGTCTATTGTCACTCCCATTACTTTCTTAAGTCCTTTAATGTTGAGTGCAACTCCTAACTTTCATCTCCAAAGGTGAGATGAAAGCCACTGTGGGGAAGACTTCAGACTGAGATTAGGGCAGTGCAGTATTATATCTGTGTGTGAGATGGACAATGGAAATCTAATCAGTACAACCAGCGGATCATGTGGTGCAGTTCAAGAGACCAAAGGCAGATACCTACTTCAGGCAAGCTGAATTCATGCCATTGACTACTCATAATAGCACAATTAATTGCTTAAATATCTGAGATCTCTAGGGTATCTAAAGAGAGATGTCATCTACATTTTAGCAGTAATCTCTCTTTAGTCATGAAATTATGGATTGTAGACAGCTAATAAATCATTGCCAGTACCTCTGTTCACAGTTGTCTTGTACAATTTAATAGCCTTTTTTTTTCCTATGAAACTTCCTTTAACAATTGTACTGATTTTTGGCCCAGTTTGCTCCCTTCCTTATACTGGCACTGCAGCATCCTCATTTGCTTTGGCCATTCTTGTGCCAAAACCTACATTTCCTCATTAATACCTATTTATTTTATGCAAAGTTAAAACCATGTAAGCTTTCCCAAACTTACCATCATCAACATATTTCCTGCCATAGCTTAAAAGAATGTGTTCTATCATCTCTCTGGAAAAAAAATCAGAAATGAAGTGTTTACTAGGACACTACTGAAACAGTTACCAAAAAGATTAAGAAACAGGTATGGAGAAAAAAATAAATTGAAGAGAATGGATGATGAGACATTTTTGTGGGTGAAGAAACTGGTAAAAAAACCTAAGTAAAAGAGAGAACAAAAGGGGACAAATAACAGATGGAAGCTGATTTAACCTGTCAATCCCAAAGATCTCTTCCACTTTCTAGTTATAACTAGCAAAGACTAAAATGCATAAGGAAAATAAGGAATAGAGACCCTTGCAATATCACTTTTTTTCCCAATGAGAAAGAATTGTATCAGAAACAGTGTGTTCAGCAGGACCAGGGCAGTGATTGTCTCCCTGTACTCAGCACTGCTGAGGCCACACCTCGAGGGCTGTGTCCAGTTCTGGGCCCCTCACTACAGGAAGGACATTGAGGTTCTGGAGTGTGTCCACAGAAGGGAAACAGAGCTGGGAAAGGGTCTGGAGCACAAGTCAGATGAGGAGCAGCTGAGGGAGCTGGGGGTGTTTAGCCTGGAGAAGAAGAGGCCCAAGAAGACCTTATCCTTCTCCACACCTCCCTGAAAGGAGGCTGTAGCCTGGTGGAGTTTGGGACTCTTCTCCCAGGCAACAAGTGACAGGATCAGATGAAATGGCCACAGATTTAGATTGGATATAAGAAAAATTTCTCCATGGAAAGCATTGTCAAGCACTGGAAACAGGCTGCCCAGGGAAGTGCTAGAGAAACCATCCCTGGAGGTGTTTAAAAGACATGTAGATGTGGCACTTAGGGACATGGTTCAGTACTGGAGTTGGCAGTGGTGGATTAATGGTTGGATTCAATGATCTTAATGTTCTTTTTACCAGTCTGAATGATCCTATGATGCAAGTCAAAAATCTGGCAATTAATTATCCCTTACTGAATAATTTTTTGAAGCTCTGTCATAAAATTATAGCCTAATTACAGATATCTTTTTGAGTCAAAAGCCAATTAAATGGAAAATGCTACATATTGTAAACTTAAGACTTTTTTAGAATGGGAATTTTGAATTACACCAGAAAACATACCCCCCTCTCAGATAGTATGCAACAGGTAAACCAAACATTTTTGGCTAGCTATAGCTTCAGAACAGGTATTTCAAGATGCTCAGCAATTTACAACTTAAGCATGTGCTACTTCCATCATTTACAACACAGCACTAATGTTTCTACTATGAATCAATGGAAATACTACCAATAAACACTAAAATCAGTTTACTAACCTATCTGTCTAAAAATTTCCTTGAGTATTTTTAGAAACAAAGAAAATGTATCATTTACATCATGACAACTAGAATCTACATTTACAAGACTATAATTCTAATAGACAGTTAATAAGTACTGTAATTACTAATAGTTAATGATGAATGTAGGCAATTTTAAGTACTAAAAAATAATTGTTTACCTGGGTTCTAGAGATCCAAGTTCTTCAAGGCAGACACTTAGAGGAACCTTACTCAAAGGCCAGGACTCTGAGTCTATTAGCTGAGTCACATGATTCAAGAGTTTCATCTCATAGTCAAAGTCTAGAATTCTCCAATATCCTGCCAAACAGAACACCACAAAACACTGTTAGAAGGAAAACATTAACACCTTACTTCTACTGCCATTAAGATACATTACTAGAGTCTGAACATTCAGGTCACACATTTACAACATGCAGCAGCTTTGTGTCTTTTTCAGGATTAAAAGCTGAGAAAAGGAACTAAATAATAAGAGCAAATGTAAAACAGAATGAAACTTAATAGTCGCAATTGTTTGTAACTCTTCAGTAATTCTTTAACTGCCACAGATACAAAGACACTAAAAATATCACTCCAAGATGAATCAGACGTGGAAAAACTAATATGTAGTTCAGGAACAGCACTGCATGAACAGAACTGGCTGCATTGGCCCTACAAAGTAACAGCTCAGGTCCAGAGAAGTTCACAAAAATCCAGAAATCCAGACAACTCTAGGACTGCCATCACCTTGTGTCCCAGTGATAGTTTGGGCATGGCCAAGTAAGGGATGAGTAGGACCTGTCCCAAGGTGAGGCACTTACTCAAGCCTATCCTCACACTGAGATAAACCCAGTCCAGAAGGACAAAGGACTATGAAAAGGATAGGGTTACCTAAGAATCAACTATTTTTGCCTCTAGAACTGCAGAAAGCAGTACCCACTCATTCATGAAGAGGGTGACCAGCTAAAAAATATTCATGCTGTCAGTGTGATTACTCTGATGCCAGTGTTTGTACCAGTAAAGAAGGAGTTAACCAGGAAAGAGAGAGACTGGCAGTGCCTGCTCAGCTTTATGCTTCTGATCAGATTCACAGCAGCAGAGGACATGGATCTATGGAGACAAGTCTTAGAACTTTGAAGTAACTTGCGTCTTGAAAGACGAGGATATGGAACGGACCTTAGGAAAAGGAGACATATATTTTGGGGAAAACAGCAGGGTTATTTCCTCATAGGTAATAGTATCCTTTAGATACAAATACCTTCAATTTTGCAAGCGTCTATAACCTGCAATTGGTGGAGTATTTCTTCTTCACTTGCTTGAATCAGATTTAACAAATCTTCTGTTGTATACTGCAACAAGGGAAAAAAAGAAGGAAATAAAAGAGGTTATTCTTACTTCTTTGCTTCAGTGACCATACTAAATATAAGCTATAATGAAGGAAAGACTTAAGATAGATGTTTTTTCCCCCAGACTCTGAATTTTCTAAGGTTTGCCACACTCTCTGAAACTTTTCCTGTAACTTAAAACATTTTCTCAAAGGGTTATTCAATATAAAAGGTGGTCTAACTACAGGAAAGTCTTTGTACCAGGCGTAAGTAATATACCTGCATTCCCAAAATGTCAAACCAGCACAAACAGACCTTGTAAGTGAAGTATCCCAGCAAGAATGAAAAGTTAACGTGTTCTGGCTTTCCTGAAATCACGTGTTTTAATCTGTGAGATTCAAAGAAAAGGTGAAGCAAAAATCACTTATCACTTTTGGATACAAGTCGAAACCTGCACTTAGTACCTCCCCCAAGGGAAAGCCTCCTCCACCATGACCTCAACAGTTACATGTTGTGTTTTGGTGTCTGCTCATCAATTGGCACACCCATAGTACACACCCTCCCTGCAGAACAGTTACGTGGTGAAATGGGATACTGTGGTGAAGATATGGGTGGAACAGAAGTTATCATGAGGAGTGAAGTAAATGGAAGAAATACCAGACTTCAATGCACAGGAAATAGGACATCAATTCTTTTATTCATATTAGAGCCTTTTTAATCAACTCTAATATTAAAGTTCTGTTGATTATAGCTCAAGAATATTTCCTATCAGAAAGAAAAACATTGGGTTAAGTATTGGATTGAGATCTATCAGACTACAGGAACACAAATGGAATACACCAAGATTGGAACATCCACAGGTTAAAAAACCATTCCGTAAATACAGAAAGGCCTCCACTTCCTGCTATGCTATTCCTATCAGAGTATGTTGAAGTATTATCAGGCCAAGCTCCCATCAGTATGTCAATGAGGGATGACCCTATTATATAGTACTTAAAAAAACCACTGCCAGCAATTGCGAGCCAAAATATCCCCAGATCAGTATGTGTGTTTGAAGTTTAACTGCCATTCAGCTGCCTTGCACAGAAGTCCTTGGCATACGTTTCTGCTTTGAGGCCAGGCCAGCAATCCCAACTGCTTTTCTGAACACATCACCGCTCACAGCTCTGATGGTTTTATCAGCTGCATTGCCTTTGCAAACATAAAATGGAATGGGCTGACTTGCACCATGTCCACACCAGCAACTTCCAGATAACATATTTAATATGTTTCTTATCCTTATTCTTATCAGATGTCTATGATCATCTGAGCATGCCATGTCATTTCACTGTAAAATTCAGTACTAGCCTATATATTTATAAGCTTTTCTCTAGTTTGCTAAATCACAACACGATGCAACAGGTTCCCTACAGTGCCATAGATGTTTATGGCTCTTTTGCTGAAGTTATCTGTGTATGACACAGTCCTGAAAATCACTAGAAGCTTACAGTAAGCAACCAAAAGAAAGTAATTTGTTTTCAAACAAATTAAAGGTGGCCTATTAGTTCCCAGCACATGATAAATGTTAAGTGTAAGCAAACAATAGAAATCATTACTACACATACATTGTTTGGGATTTCAGTGAGAATTAGTCCCATAGGAAAGAGCTTTCCCCTGAAGAGCTTTCAGATTCCTTTAAGAGTTCCACCAAAGGCAAGGTTAAGACCTGTCTACATTTATCAGATATATCTAGTTGTTATCCAGTAAGCTACTAGAGATGATACCCTCTTCTTCAAAAATAAATGGTCATCAATCCTCAAAGCGGGCATTAATGTTTGGTAGACATTGGCATCTTTTTAATAATACTCAATACTATGAATAAATATTACTTCATATAACTTTTTCATGTTGCTAGCCTTTGACAATGTTTATAATTTTCAAACATTTTAAACCCTTTAACTTTGGCCATCCCTTATTTTGCTGTATGTCCTGCTATGCCTAGATCAGCATAGGTAGGCAATTCTGGGGACAAGACTCTGTAACTAATCAGAAATCAGCCTGTTAATCATCCAAGAAGAGAGAGGCATCATGTCTCTCCAGAGAAAAGTAACATCTGTGTTTGCACATCCAAGCACATGCAGATGGTTTGTTGGTGTCAGCTTCAATCAAGCCTCAGCATAAAATACTTGGGAGCAACTACTTTTTGGTTTTAAAGTCAAAAGGAAAACCAACCAAACTAACAAAACCCCAGAACTTTTATCAGCCTTTTACTTGAGATCATATGCTGCACAGTCCAGGTCTCTCCATTCCTCTTTAGGTCCCAAATTTAATTTCCTGGAAACATGGTAAGACAGCAGGACAGGATTTCATTTGTGTTTTCTCTTCTTTTAGTGTGTCTTATTCCATGCCTTATATAATCCCTGTTACTCACTTCAACTCCCTTCTCCTCTTTGTCATCACCAATTACTGATTGGCAAACAACTTGCACATGGGTGTGCTCTGACCTCATACATGACAGACCCAAAGAAGGAGGAAAGGCTGCATTATACCTTCGTAGTCATGTTACTGTCAAGGAATTTAGAAAAGATTCTGAAGGTTGTCCTCCAAGAAACTTTCCATAGGAAAAGGGAAATGCCCAGTCTCCTTTGATGTCCTTCATTTTCCTCTTTTAACTAATAAAAAGGCTGCTTACCTGTACTCACTGGAAGTACTAACAACAACCAACTTGTTTAGAATAGAAGGGGTAATTTATTATTAAAAAATATTAACGCAAAGAAGCACTGCGAATCATGTAAAGGAAAGGGATTTTTCTACTTAAGGATGTATCTTCACTTTAATTTGCTTGTTACCAATTACAAGAAAGCAATTTACACAGCTGATTTACCTTTGAAAATGTTGAAGTCTGATCTTTCTGACTATCAGGCCCTTCATATGGATCTTCCATTAAAAGCTTCCTCAGTTTCTTCAGTTTTGGTCGACATCTCCTTAATTCCCAATAGTTCTTGGAGAAACCAGCAATCTACAAGAGAAAACACTAACTCTTTAAACATTTTAACATAGCATCTGGATTCAAAGCTGCTTACCAAAAATTATCAGCAAGCAGTGTTAATCTAATCACTGAAAACAAGAAACTATTAATAGGGTAATTACTTTAAAAACAATCATTGCAATGTTTTTTAAAAAAAAAAAAATTACTATAGACATTGAAGAATAGAAATCCACTGTTGATTGATAAAAAATATGTTTTTAGTGCATAAGACAAAGGTAACAACTCAACTCTGCATGCAAATGACATGAAATCACCACAGGATATATTTCTACACAATTCCCCTCAAAACTGCTTTTTGTCTCAACAGTAAATTATATTACTGCCATAAAAGCCCTCCTGTGTTAACCTGTGTCTATCTTCCCATGCTTGGAACCTACTTCATGGTCTTTTTACACCTTAATGAATCATCATAGCCCTAAGCTCAAGGAAAGCAGACATTAACAAGGACAGAGAGCTACACCTGCACACACCTCACAAGACATCTCTGCTCCTTACCCTGAGTCAACACACAAATGAAGACTGTGCAACAGGAAGCTCAGCTGCTCTTGATTCAACAACACCGACTTAGCAAAGCTTTACTTTCAGAGTAATCCTGAGGTGTTCCATGGGGTACAGCTTTGACTTCCTGCAAGATTCTTTGAAGAGGACAGCCTATTGGAAGCCTTTGAGCGTAATTTCTGCTATTTACCAAACTGACAGAAATGGGAACAGAATTGCAGAGGCAGAACAAGCTCCAGCTTAGTGACTCCTGACCCGATCACTAGTCCCACGTTAAAACAGCTTCCACAAAAAAGCCTCAAGACAGTACTTTAGAATACCCTAAGTGCTTTACTGGAGTACTTGGGGTATTTTAGAAGTCCTCCATTAAAAAAAAAATAAACAACTAAAACTTTAAAATACTATTCCATTTAAATCAACTATAAGCGAAAACACCTATATATAGAAGAAATTGTATACAAATTCTAATACACAGAAATCTCTCAGTTTTAATCTGTTACATAACTGGCTTGGCAAAAAATTCAGCTAAACACCAATTTCCTGATAAATTTCCAAGCTTCATGTCAATTAGCATTTATTTAAGTGCTAGGTTTTTTTCCTGCTAAGTTGTTTTCTCATCAATTTGGTAACAAGAAGATACTCTGCACAGACAAATAAATAATTCTAATTAATATTCCAAAGCTTCTGACCTGAGCTAAACTGTGTGAGGTGAGTAAAATGGCACATGCTTAAGCTATGAGTATCAGCCATGCAAGTGATACAATACAAACATCAGCACCAAGACTGCAAGTGAAGGGCAGTGAAGCCCTAAAGTACTGAGTACACATAGTAGCTTTTGCTATGTTTCACCATTTGCAATGTAAATGAACTATCTAACATTTTTGAAATCACTTTGAGAGCTCTTAAAAATACAACTTTTAAAATAGTTCCTAAGCAAATCCCATTTCTATGATGTGCAACTTCACAGGAATAGTGAAATTACTAAATGTAGCAAAAAAAAAAAGTATATGGAAGAATATTACTTTCTCATTAATCTACTTCAGCTTGAATTAACTTTTTACATTAGCTCATTAGACCTCATGAAGAACTGATGTTGAAGTAGATTATTCCTCAATGATGCCATTATGATCATTACAGCAAAAAATTAACTAACAATATTTGCTTAGCTATTATTAATAGAATTTTATTAACTATGCTTCAGGAGGGCAGAGAACAAGGAATTCTTAAACTAAGAACTCTAAAATCATTCACTTTGACAAATGTTTTGATACGCTAATTGAAAAAGCCATCTGTGAATACATTTCTGTATTTTAAAAATACTATTCAGACACGACATGGTAAAATCTCCCTTTCGGGGAAAGCACTCCTAAAATCAACCTGTAAATAGCTTACTTTAAAAACAGTTGCTAACACTGAGAAATTATATTTTCTTTGCAAGCTTTTAATACCTACCACAAGTAATTACTATGCACTGAAAATCACAGTTTTAACTTCTCGAAATAATAATCACACATTACAGAGAAAGTTCAGCTGCTTCAAGAAGGACCCTTAAGCCATTTTGGACACCCCAAGGCATAGCATGGCCCTATGTAAAAAGTACATTTATAAAGACACCTTCCTGGAACTGGTCAATACACAAAAAAGCTACACGAGACTCGTCCTTTCTCCAGTGGCAGCCTGCAACAGCAGCTAAGCAATACCACAGGGCATCTAAAATGGCATTAGAAGCCTGTGTTTAGGCAACTGAATCCCAGCTGGGCTTCACATATGCATCTTGGACAAAATACAAGAAATTATGGAGAATAAGCAAGCAGAGAATTAAAACAATTAAACAAAAACCCTGAAAGACACACCTGTGAATGAATGATATTACAAGATGCCGGATCTGCATTCAGCTCCTCTGGAGTTTTGCAGCCAGGAACAAACAGCAGCATATTTGAGGTATCTGCTATTTTCATGTCATAAGTTTTATCTTTGCTGCACAACACTGCGTGTTCATCCTTTTCACCACGGATTACTAGGCTGGAAAAAAAAAAAAGGCACAGAAATAATGAGGTACTTTTACCTGATTCAGGATGAACACTTATTAAACTTGCCTAATATTTTCTCACATTTATACATTTGTAAAGAAATTACAAACTGCAGGTCTGTTTGGTTGTAGCAGTCACAGTTCACCAAAATATAAAGATGCAAATGTCAATTAATCTAATTGACTATGTTTTTCCCTCTCATTTTAGTGTGGGAAAACTCAGAAGTCAAGCATTTAAAGTTTTTATGCAGAACACAGCTGAATGCCTACAGTCATACACCGATTCGCTCAACCCCCTTAAAATATTGATTAAGTGATGCTTAATGCGTGAACTAGTTCACTAATCTTAGAAATTAGATTACAGCTAAAGTTGCTCTATAATGAGGATTGAAGCTGGTGCACTGTGAAATAAAAAAGCAAACAAATTGTGTCTATTGTGCAGAGCTCTTCAGACAATTAATACCTATTTTCTTGCAAGTAATTCCAAGCAGAACAATTCTTGACAAAGAGACAATGTAAACCACCCTCTTCAGCTCACATACTTGATTAAGTGCAGATTCTGCATGAGGATGTGATAATACCAAAGCAGGACCACGACAGCGGAACATTCAGTTCCTTCCAGGCTACATATACTAACCTAAGTGCTCAAATTCATTTTAATTAAACTGCTCCTCGTTTCCCAAAGCCTGCATGCATGAACAAAGCTCAGCTGTGCTCCACGGGATCAACATGATTCAGGTTTCTAACAGATACTACTATATCAGTATTGCACTAAATAGGAATGGGCTTACTAACATACATCTCAGAGAACTAGCTTCTTCAGAGGGACTTCTCATTCTCTATCACTTTAAAGATTTTCCTTATGTCACTGGCATTGTAGTAAAGGAAGAAATTTAAAACATTATCAAAACCTTATCTAGAACCTGCTCTTGGTCCGGAGTTAGGTGTCACATAACCATCCTACCCTATGCCCATGCTAACATTGCACATCCTTCCCTGCCAATTTGTCTATCTAGGCACCCTGCCATCCATCAGACCTCAAGAGTTCTAACAGGAAAATCTCAAAGTCAGCAGGATTCGTTTAGAGACATAATCTCTTTTCTAAACCTATGTTTCTGACCATAGAATATCCCAAGTTGGATGGGACCCACAAGGATCATAGAGTCCAGCTCCTGGCCCGGCACAGGACTGCCCAAAGAAACACACCATGTGCGCGACAGCTTCTTGAACTGTGGCAGGTTTGGTGATGTGACCACTTTTTGGGGAACCTATTCCAGCATCTCCTAAGTTGTTTAGAAGTCTCCACAGCAGGAAGTTTTCCATTAAAACAAACAACAAAACAACCCAAAAATCCAACAAAAAACCCCAACACGCTTCTTATAAGTGTAAATAGCTTTTAGTTTCCAGTGTAACTGAGACAGGTTTAAGGGATTTAAGGGGCAGTTATGCAAACCGTACCAGAAGAACCCAAGTGCGCACAAAGCCGCCTTTCCGGGACATCCCCGCGCCCGCCGTACCTGCGCCCCGCCTCCAGCTCGGCGCAGAGCGCCGGCTCCAGCTGCAGCAGGCAGCATTCGCCGCCTCCGGCCTGCGGGCCGAAGCTGATGCACTGCACGGCCGGCAGCAGCTCCGCCGGGTTCAGCTTGGCCGTCTGCAGCGTGGCGTCCACCTCAGCGCGGCTCCGCATGGCGGCCCCAGTGCGCTCCGAGCTCCGCGCCACGGCCTCCATCCCCCACCCCGGCGGGCCCGGCCAACGGGGAGGCGGGAGGCGGCGGCGCGCGCAGCCTGGGTTGATTCCGCGGTTGACGGACGGACCGACGGCGGGGCGGGCAGGAACGGCTCGGGGTTGTACCGAGGGGAATCGCTTCCCTCTCCTCCTCCGCCGGGTCTAATCTGGGACAAACCTCCAGATTTTTTACACAGGAGCCGGGCTGTGCTGCAGTAAAATCTCGCGTTATGCCAAAAATGCAGTAAAAATATTCAAAATGTGCAAAACGAAATAAAATGACAAAACATTGCAAAAACAGGCCGAATATGGAAGTCACTGCCCTGCTCTGAGGCAACATAAAATCATAGACGTGTTCAGGATGGAAAAGGCTTCCAAGATCAAGTCGAACCCTTTATCCAGCACTGGCAAATCTAGCACTAAACCATGTCCCTAAGTGCCACACCAACATGTTTTTTAAACACCTCCAGGGATGGTAACTCCACCACTTCCCTGTGCAGCATGTTCCAGTCAGTGCCTGACCACCTTTTCTGTGAATACGTTGTTCCCATTATCCAGTCTAAACCTCTGCTGGTACAACCTGAGCCCACTTCCTGTCATCCTGTAACTTCTTAGCTGGGCGAATTCCTGCCTGGCTACACCTTCCTTTCAGAGAGTGGTGGTGAGCAATGAACCTCCCTTTTTTCAGGCTAAATAGCCCCAGCTCCTTCTGCTGCTCCTTATTAGACTTGTGCCTCAGACCCTTTCCCAGCTCTGTTTCCCTTCTCTGGACTCACTCCAGAACCTCAATGTCCTTCTTGTACTGAGGGGCCCAGAACTGGACACAGCACTTGAGGTATGGCCTCAGCAGTGCTGAGTACAGGGAGACAATCACTGCCCTGGTCCTGCTGGCCACACTATTCCTGATGCAGGTTAGGATGCCACTGGCTGCCTTGGCCACCTGGGCACATACTGGCTCATGTTCAGTCACTGTTGACCAGCACCCCTTTTCCACCTGACAGCTTTCCAGCCACGCTGCCCCAAGCCTGGAGCATTGCTGTGCCACTCTCAAAGTTTTTCCTCGACACCAGAGCATGACAGTAACAGTAGAGGGAGGGAGATAACAGTGTCCAAGCCACCACAATGGGGCCTGTCAGTGGGTGGGAAAGCACTGCTGGGGCAGCTGCCACCTGCGGGCGTCACTCACCCCAGGTCCTTCTGTCCTTCTGGGGACAGTCTGACCGAGGGCAGCTACCTGCAGGTTCTCATCCACACATGACCCCTTAGGAAAGGGCTTGCACAGCTTCCACATGGAGGTTCATCTCCCGGTGACTCAGGACTCAGCTCAGGTTCTTACTATGGCCTGATGGGGCTACATCTGCCAGAGGAAGCTGTGAGGAAGTGCTTGAGCTAAAGCCATGACACAAATGACTGGAAACCACAGGCATGCGCGGATTATTGCAATGGAAATAGTCTGCAGCTCAGAGATTCAAGGGGAAGTCTACTGACGTCCTTAAACCATAAGAAGAAAACAGAAGTGGAGGCTCAGAACACAGCAGCTAAGCAACAGCAGGAGTCAGACTTCTGCAAGGAGCAGAACAAGATGCCTCTTCCTTGCCTTGTCCAGGACATCTGGCTCCTCAGACAGTCACTGATTTTTGCTACAGAGCATATTAACGCTCAGCCTGGTAGTGTGTTAGCCCTAGCTGCCTGCTGTGTGCATCAGCTAACAAATAGTTACTCAGTGCTCCTAAGTTATGTCTATGCACTTGCAGAGTACCTCTGTGCTTGGTAAAAGTCTGTACCAAATGACCCAGATGAGGTGGTCATAATCCCTTTTATGTGGGAACCACAGAAGCAGGAGCTGGTGGGATGGAACTGGCATGGTTCAGTCCCAGCCTGGCAGAGAACAACTGTTGTATGTGACTCAGTCAGGCATCTTCTGCCTTCAGAAGGTGGTGCCTGAGTGGTGCCAGTGAGGCAACTGGCCTTGGAGAAAACTTTGGGTGAAGTTATTAGGCAGCTGCCTCTGTCACAACACATGTGCAGTAGCTTATTCGAAGACTCAGACATCTATCATGTTTTCATGTTTTATTTCATTTATTGGAAGGTGGAAATACCATCATTGTGCACACAGGAAACCAGAGACAGTCCAACTCTGACTAGTTTCTGCTAATGCGTGGGTGCAAACTGATATGTGTCTAACCTTATTTGAGACTTACATTTTGCTTTAATGTGAATCTCTTCACGCATGCCTCTCAGGTAAGCCAGAAAATCACTTTTTACCACATAAATACTAAAACAGTTACTAACTGAATAGGAGCTTATTTGTGCTGGCTTTAATTTATACCTTAATTTGTGCAATTTTCCAATGACCTTGCACACCTGCTTCTTCTTCTTTCTACTTTTCATTCTGTGAAATAAAAAAAAATTCTGGTATAGCCAAGAAACTGAATTCAAGGCATGGGTTCATGGAGTTCATATCTTAAGACATCTGCTATGTAACAGAAACTCAATAGGAATTAAATCACTGGATGTTATCCAGGAGTTGGCATTGATCTGTGGTCAGGAACATTTGTAGTAGTTATTAATTTTTATAATCAATTTTCTTTATCCTGGTTCTGGTTGAAGATGCTTTCTATATATAATATATATATGTTTCGGAACTGAAATGTGTATGATTGTGCTGCCCACCATCTTTCTCTGACTGTCCCTCATTTACCCCTCTGGAAGTTGCTGTTCAAGGTCAAGGAAATTTGGCAGGCAAATTTCTTGGAATTTTGGTAGAAATCAGTGGCTGGATAATATATTGAAGCCCCTGCTTGGGGCTGTAGCATAAATGAGCTCTGTTTTCAGTTTGAGCTGGTCTAGTGGGCTGAAAGGGGCATGTAATATGATGGTACAAGAAGGGGTGACACTCACCTGTAGGAGAATGGAAGCAAGAGTTGAGGAAGTAGTAAATTCAGCCATCCTGATTTAACTAATCACCACCAGCTATCAGTCCACTCCGGTGCCCCATTGGAGGCTTTAAGTGACTGCTGAGGTAGAAGGTCAGCATAAGGGAAAGTAAACTGAACTGCCAAATAGCCTCTGAATCCTCAGCTGGGCTGGGGACAGGGAAGGAATTAAGTCAAGCCTCAAGCAAGACAAGCTTTGTCAGAGTTTTTCGACTGGCAAATGTTAATGGAAATTAGTGTTAATGGAGTGTGGTTGATGATCGTTAGTGAAGTTAGCAAACAAAAAAAGGATCGATGAAGATTGTTATAGTCTTGCCTTTGAAGTCCTTGGCTGTGTATAATCTTTCCCAGGACTCAAACATTAGGGATGTGAACTGCTGAATAAATAAGGGCGTCTGTGACAAATCAAATAAAAGAAATAACTCCAAAGCTCCACAACTGAAACACAGAATGATGAAGCAGGAGATAACAGTGCACGTTACCACTGTCAGGCTCTAGTCATTAGGTAGCGTATTAGGAGGATGACTTCCCACATGTGATAGCAATTCAAGTGTTGGGAGCTATACAGTAAAATCTAGTGAGAAAATAGGGCTACATGAAATGGGGTGTTCAAATGACAAAGATGTACACACTAGAAATTTACAGATGTCCTTCAAAGTACAACAGAGGTAGCTGAGAAAATAATAATAAAAAAAAATATATAAAGTCAACACTGGAAAAACTGGCACAGTGCCAAAGTTGAATATAGTAACACATTATCTGCTCAGTGATAATTACTCGATTCACAGTTACAGTTGTTGGAAATTATTCCGCAAGAGAGGCTCGTTTTGATTAAAGCCTCATAAACCCTAGTTCAAGAATTTCTTTTTTCAGCTGGAATGCCATCTGCAATATTTAAAATTAGCATGTGTGTTACATTTTCACTCATTAAATGACAGTTTCTCATTGTCTAGAAATAGCTGCCATAGGATGTGCTCATTGTGTTTCAGTACAGAAGTGGCCACCAAAGCTTTAGGTGTGACTAGGGTAAGAGCTCTGAATGCTGTTTCAGCACATCGCAGACTCGCATGAGACACTGGGAGAATGCTGTCTACAACAAATGTGTTATATTTCCTTCCTAGGAAAACAAGAAAAACACCAAACAGAAAATATCATTATGCCATTGTATATATAAATCCATGGTGCACACTTATCCTGAATAATGATTGTCTAGTCTGTCTTAAATATAAGAACTGGGGATTATTGGTGAAAAGAACAGAAAGTAATGGATGGCAGGAGAGAATTTATGTCTATGCAACACATTGAGGAACTTGGGAGGTGTGGTGAAAGTCCAAATGACTGTGATCCACAGAAGAGTTAAACAAGTTCATAAAGATGTGCTTGTCTCTGCTAATCACAACATTTAGGTTTTAGTCATAACTCAGATCCTAAATAAATTCAGATCCCCTAAATCACCAGAGCACACACTCTTCTGCTCTTAGAGTTGGTTATTAAGACATACTTTAATTTTTTAAACTTTTTTTTTGTAGTGAAACATAAAATAGCAAAACAGCAGCTTGTGTATTCTATGTTGCAGACCTTGGTTCATTTGTATTACTGTACCCCAGTAAAACCTTCATACCTGATGATGTCAGCCAGAAAGGCACCACAAAGCAGGAGCTAATGAGTCCAAGACTCAAACAGGGAAAATTTCAGCCAATTAGTAGAATAATCAGATAGCTCATTGCTACCTCAGACAAGGCTGTCTTGACAGTCTTAACAGGTCACCAGGGAGATGCAAAACACATATATTCAAATTAGGAGAAAATAAACAGCTATAACCAAACCTAAATATTCGTCTAAACCATACAATAGCTTATGTCACAATCTCAGTGACATAAATTGGTTCTGGCCTGGAAATACTGGAGAAGAAACACTCAACCACAAAGCTGGAAAGCATAGGCCAAATAGTTGGAGCTCAAACACAATCAAAACAATTTAGAACTGACTTTGAGAATTTCACGGCACATCGTTGTGACAAGCAAGAACCCAGATGCCCAATGCTTATGAGTCAACTAACTAAAGACCTGTTTTGTTGCTGTGTTATTTCTTTGCAGGAGCTGCATGTGTAATTGCAAACAAAGGCAGAGGATCAGTCATGCAACAGTGATTTCAGAATAAGGTGAGGTAAACCTGAGCAAGCTGGTATACGGCCTACGTTCAGAGTTTCTCGCAGTCTCAGCCAGTCAGCCAGGACATTCATTGCTGCACAGCATGTTCTCACAGTGTAAACACTGGTGCAGTGGGTGTGGGAAGGTGCTGTGAAGTCTGTTCACATTAGCATGAAAGAGTAAGCTGGTTTTTTCAAGAATATAATAGTTACAGTGACCCTTTTAAATTTAGACTATATGTCAGGCAGCCATGTTAGTTCACGCATGAGTACATCAGTAAAATCTTTTGCTCCCTGTACATAATTTTCTGGGTAGATCTCCAGAGTGCTTCTACCACAGCAAAGCCTGTAATTCAGACCCAGATGATTTTGCTAGTTGGGAAAATTAACAGCAATATTGTTACTGTTACTGTTTACTTCAGGCCCTAAAATTTAATCACATAAAACACATGCTACGAGAGATATTTAAAATGGTGTTATCATTAATATCTAGGAGTTCCATGAGATAAATGCAAATAAATGTAGTTTTTTTAATACTGTGTAAAGAATTTTGTGGCTAACTTCAAGGCTCAGTCTTCAGAATTTATTAATACTGATAATCTAAATATCAGTATGTGTCATCTGGCAAGTTATCTCACTTCTTGACTAGATGCTATCTGCATAGTAGTAAACTCAGAGAGTGGGTGGTTTTTAGTTTATTAATTTTTAAGGCATTGGGATATATACTACAAATATATCCCAGCAAACTACATACTTACACTGTCTGTATTAATCTAAAATAAATAAATAGATTAATCAAATTAATGTGAAAACTGTGACCATTTTATGCAAAATATTGTTAAAAACCCACACAGGAAAATGCATCAAGTATTCTATTTATAAAGAGAATACAAGGGAGGAATAGACTGGCACAGGAAAATGACAGTGAAAAATGGCAGGATGAAAACTTGAATGAGAAGAAGCCAACATAGGAAAAGCTCGACAAAAGGAGCAGAAGCCTTACGTGGGAAAGAATAAAATGCAATACAAATGAACACATCATAAAAATTCTGTCCAACAAACCTAATGCTGGATTGAGCTGCAGAACAAATACCTGATTCTGTTACATTCTAGGTGTTTCTCATGTTTCTACTTGTAGGGCTTTCTAGTTTCACTCTCAGGCGTGATGAATAATGCAATCTTGGGTTGTAACTGTCCAAGAATTACCAGTTCACTCGATTTTGTCATTCTCAACTTTCTTCCCGATGCTGAAATGTTAGATGAGCAGACTATACCCTTCCCATCCTGCTCCCCAATATACCTAGAAGCCCTTTAGCCCCAAACCATCAACCTGACATGAAAATGGAAAAACTCTACTGACATCTCTGCAGGAAACATTTAGTTCTGAAGATTTCCATCTACCCCTCTCATCAGGTACTAGGGCCTATGCCTAAAGCATCCCATGTCTATTATATTTTTGATATTTTTCTGTGAAGATGCCAACCGTCTTTTTTTTTTCTCCTGCTGCCGAATTCAGGAGTTTGTCATAACGACAAGCATTTTTCCATTGTAATCACTGTGTAAATGAGTAGCTCAATTTTTTTCTTACAACTCTGTGAGTAATGAATAGTAGTGAGTATATCAAAAGGGCTGTCAATGTCTTGAGATGTTGAACAATTTGACATAATGTAGTAGGCTCTAACCAGGATAACATGAGTAATTTTCCATTCACTGGATGTTTTGGTCTCTCAGATCTCCAATCACTGTTCACTCAGAGAAGTTCACTGCCTATACACTTAGGAGAGATTCTTGTCCTTTCACCTTCTCCTGTCTAAGTGTTGGAGACTGGGTCATCAGTTTTGACACAGACCTTACCTAACAGAATTGCCTCTCCCTGGGAAATTGCTCAGTAAGTGGATGATGAGGCTGCTCTCATCATGAATTGCTTCAAGAGAGAGATCCTGTCTGAGGCATGAGGCAAAATACTGCCCTTTAAGCCCATCTTCAGAGAGCTAAATGAGTTTTCCTCCAAAATTTAATGATTTGAGTGAGAGAAACATCAAAGGCAATTAAAAACCTTTGAAAGCTTTAATTAAAAATTCAGTGCAGGTTCCGTTCCTGGGGGAGTGCACACTGGGGTAGTGCACAATGGGGTCTGCCAAATTGTGTTATAGAAAAAAATACAGGTTTAGCTGATCCTATTCCATGGTGGGGATGTTCAGTAGATGGGTCTTCTGAGATGCTTCTGGGTGAGTTTTCTATATTGACATCTTTAAGAGTGGCAGTTTGGAGGGCTCCTCTCCAGAGAGAGAAGTCAGTGCAGACAGGGAGGGAAGGTCTTGTCTCTGACAGTTGCTGTGAAGCCAGTGTAATACAGGGAGAAAACTCTGAGGGACTTCACAAGGAAAATTTATTCCTTCCATCTCCTCCCTCACCATGGCTTTATTGCTGCTGTTCCAGCTTCTTTCCCTCTGTTTTCTCCAGCTCAAGTCTTTCTTATGTTCTTAGTGAGATGCTTTTCTCACCAAATCCAAGGTGAGAGTGCACCTTGGTGAAATTCTCTTCTTGGACTCAACAACTACAGTCTGATTTTTATATGTTTTTTTTCCTGCTGAGCTGTTGAGAGCAGAACAGTGTTTCCACTACCGTTCAGCCCTTGGCAACATTGTTTACCAGGTTATCTATTTCAAGAAACCTGAATTTGGTTTTATGAGAGAACCTTGATATGGTTCCCAGTTCTGTCTTTGGTGCCTCCTCCCAAGAGTTTTTTGGCATCCAGTTACCCTGATGCAGAGCTGCAGAAGAACTCTTTCTCCACAAAGAATTCTGGTTCTCAATAGAGCTGAAGATACCTTCTCTTTAGTTCAGTAGAGGGACTGGTCACAGCTGATCATTTTGCTATATCTCAGCACAATGTAGATTCTGATTTATTTTAGAATCATTCATGTAGAATCTGATTTATTTTAGAATCATGTTCTACTGAGTTAATCTCATTGCTTCAGCACTCTAGGACATCCAGGAATACTTTAAGAACCCAGGAAGTCCCAGACAGATGCTTGCAAAGTGCCTTCCTGAAAGAGAATATTGAATTAACTGGCGTTTTACTGACTCTTTCATTTTTACTAGATTGGGCAGTTGTTTTTCATGTTCAGTGGGGAGGGAAATTAATGATGGAGTCAAATATGTTTGTGTTTTAAATTGTGTGCAAATGTTGTATTGTCTAAAGATTATTCCTTTATAAAATTAGCTTAACTTAACAGTCTTTTTCTTTTGTGGAGCATCGATTCACTACCATTTTCTAATTGGCATTTTCATACTTGAATTCTTGAAATGGCCACAGGGTGGCAGAGTGATTAAACCCTGGCCGCTGTTCTTCATGCGGACACGGACACGAGTCAGACGAGCCGGAGTAGCTGCTGTGGGGATTATCCCGGTGGAGCTGAGCGATGCCATCGCTTTGTAGCGCTGCCGATGTCCCGCAGCTGCGGTGGCACATCGTCACTGTGCTGTGTCGCTGCCTGTGACCCAGCGAGGTCTGTGAGCCAGAGGAGCGGCTTCGCTGGCAGGTGTTCCTGAGGCACGGGACGTCTCTGGGTATGCCACAGCCTCACCTAATGGACTACAGGGTGGGATGTGGTGAAGAACAGGGAGTGCTGAAGCCTCATCAGCTTGTGAGGAGACCTGTGATTCTGTGCCTCATAGACACAGCTGCTTGGACTCTGTCAAACTGTTGGCCTCTGTTCCTGCCACCAGAACCACATATCCCCAGAGATGTACACACTGCACACTTGCACCCACCAACTACCCCAAGCCCTGGCTGTGATGCTCCCCCTAGGAAACAAAGAGCCAGGAGCCCTAAGGCAGAGTGTGCTCCCTCGTGGGCAGTGTGGAAAGAGAAAGAGTCAACAGAAACTTGTGCTGAGAAGCAGAAATAGATAGCAAAGGATACTAAGGTGTCTTAGACTGAATCTCTACTCTTAGATGTTGTCTCCCAGAGAATAAGAAAACCAGCCTGAGTGTTCAGGGATGATCACAACTCAGTGTCAAACCGCCAGTTCAGGCCACAGTGCTTTAAGCAAACATTTTAAATCTTGCAACCAGACATCGGAGTGCATTAACACAGATGTGGCTGGGGGATGGCGGAAGAAGCTGGCTTTTACCACGGAGCTAAAAGGTGTTGTCTTCACACTTGAGAAGTGGTTTAGAAAGCAGTTCCTTTTCAGCTCTTAGTCACATTTCCCAGCTGACTCAGACGTCCCAGTCCATGCATTAGGTTGGATACTACACAAGTCTAGGACCATGACCTGGACAAAACACATGACATAGACAAAACTCTAGTTGTAGAAATTCATAATTGCAGTTGGTTAAAATTCAGAATAAAATAAAGATAAAACAAACAAACAAAATGAACTGCTGGAAATACATATGAACTTCTTCAAAGATAAACCTGAGGTTTCTGACAGGTTTACAGGTGCTCTTTGACTTGTAAATATTTTTGTGATACTCAAAATTTGAAATAATTGGAAAACAGATGAATATATGAAATAAGAGAAATTAGAAAATATTCCAGGTATAATAAAGTAGGGGGCTACATGCATTGGGTAGTGCAAAATGTGGTTTAACAGAGCATGCTGTCAACTGGAATTATTTGGGTTACTGGTCTGATGCGTATTTCTGATCTTTTATCTTATTGAAGCTGCTTGTTTCTATAAAATATTTACCTGCTCACAAGAGGAAGCACTAAAGCAGGTACCTATCTCTTGGTCATGCCTTAGCTGTCAGTCTGCACAGAAATCTCACTACCTCTGTCTGGCCTAGTGAGTGTTTGAATATGTAACACAAAATGGAAAAGCTGTGTAGGGACAGGCTTAGAAAACCCCTTTCAGATTGTTTCTGCATATCTCAGGATCAAAATGACTTTTGCTCTGCACTTCAGCTCACTGTTGTAACAACTACCAGGTCAGTACATGAAATATAAGAATATAAACAGATATGGTTCTCACTCTAGTGCTGAAAAGTTGGACAGGCTGTGAAAAATTCCTTCTGTTATCTCACCATGGAGGCTTTTGCAGGAACTTGGACGCAATAATAGAAAAAGAGAAGTTTAAACTATATCCTTGGCTGTTTTGTTTGTTGGTTTTGGTTTTGTTTGTTTGTTTGTTTGTTTTTAAACTTACTAACTTTTCCTGTGGTTTATCACAAGACTAAAATTAGCTTGGCCAGATGCATTCTTTGAATCACACAAGCACTGATTCTTACAACCAGTTCCTAGCAGACAACTTAAATGGTTCAAACTTAGGGCAGCAATGAATGTAATCTGTGCACTTCCATGTATGGGAAACACTATTGTACATAGCCTGAAAAGAGGAGGGGAGATTGGACAATACCTGGTAGTTCCTATGGTGCCCCTTCCCAGGCCTCTAGTGCTAAGGAAGTCAACCAGTTGAAACACAAAGACAAGGGAGCTCTCTTTGCAAATAAGCATGGGAATATAGGAAAAAACCTTCACACTAATTTTCCATGAGTGTTGCAAGAGCTACTTAGATAAAAGGTCAACTTAAAAGCCAAAAACCATTTTGTACTTCTCTTTCTCAGCAAAGAGAGTAAGTATTTTTAAATTTGATGTTTACATAATGCTCTCTCTTATACAAAAGATGTTAGGGAAAAAAAACCCCACAACCATCCAACAGCTTACCTGCTAATGCCTTTTGTCCCTGAAGTGCTTCACCATCTTTTGCATCCATGTAATTTTCCTATTTAAAAAGCTCTAGTCGTCCCAGCAAGGGAAAGCCAAACAACTTTATATGGGACTCAAGAACAATGCTATAGGAGAAATAAGAAGTATAGACATGAATACTTGTGATTCTTTCATAAGGATGTCTTGTGTTAAAATAATTTTGCAGAAAATTGACTAGTGAGACTAAAGAATTAATTTATCAAATATCAAAATAATTTATTGACTCAAAATGTAGGCAACAGGTACAGCCATCTTCAAAGCAGTGAAAGCAATATTCATATTTCATTATGTAAACATCTAGAGTTTCACCACTTGGACATTTACTAAATGAGATAAGAAAGTTTATACAACTTACTAACACGTTTTCTAAACCCAGTACTCTAATACAATGTGCCTATTCATGCATGAGGTTCCACAGAGCGTTGTGACCTTGGTGGTTCAAGTGTACAGCCTTATACTTCACTGCATGCCGCTCATGTCATCAGAAGTCACTGGGAGACACTTGAGCTACCCCTCACACCTGTGATACCAACCCTCTAGCAGACCTATGCAGATTTTGTTACTCTCTTGATGTTGTGGAGGATGAGTTTTGAAGTGTCCCAGGGCTCCAGCTCAACGATCTGTCATGCTTTTGACTGAGGAATGCCTTATTGGTGGCTAGCTACCTCCATCTCACTTAACTTCAGCCATGCTAAAGTAAAACTCAGGTATTCATATCTAAAATGGGCAACAATGTCTACAGTTGATCCTATATCTACTTACCAGAGGTTGTCTCAGAGGGATGCCTCTCTCTCTCTTGCTGTCAAGATTTCAGACTCTGCACATGCTGTTCCACCTCTTAGAGGAGCGTTTTAGTCTTCATGACGTCTTCCTTGGGAGGAAGGGTCAACACAGCCTAATTTTTTTGTTAGACCTTATGTTCTATAGAAGTCTGTAGATTAAAAACAAGTTGCAAACATCCCATCAGATTATTTTGTGTAGCTTTTTACCGGCTCTTGGCTGCAACGTGACCCTTCAAGGATATGTCATTACCCTTTTTTGGGTGACGGCTTGGAGTGACTGATAGCCAATTCCCACCTCTCGGGATAACTGTAACTGTAAGAAATTTCACTGTGAACATGTGGAACAAATTACAAATGGGCTATCAGTGTGCAAAGGCCAACACGAAATTCTATAATCATTAAATAATCCAGTACAGGAATTTGTGCTGGGCTGCATTTGCAAGTTGCAAAACCGTGCAGGGAAAGATATGGATTTCAGGCTGCAGTTCCACAAGCACCCTGTCAGGACACCTTGTCACTGCATAAAGACAGCTTCTTCTCCCTCTTCCTCCTCTTTTATTCCTGTTTCAAGCTGCCAAGGCCCACTCTACCTTGGTGTCAGGTCTGGCACTCATTACACCCTGCAACCATCTGCACAGCTCTGCTCACTAGCTCAGAAGAAAGTTCTCCACTTTCTGTTACTCTTGTACCTGTTCAGTGAATTGAATTGCAGCAACAGAGGTCCTAGAAGTGGAAAAACTAACATAAGACACATTGCAAATTGTGCTGCCAGAGCCTGGAAGAACAGTATATCTCCTTTTAGCAGCAGTGAATGGATGAAATCAGCCAAACCCAGGTGACAGAGCCAAAGATTTACCCAGAAATGGTCTGCAATATTTATTCTCTTGAAATTGTCTTTCCTTCAGTCATGTGACAAAGTGCTTGATAAAAATTGCTGTGTACATTCTTTGTTTTAAAGATAAGGTCAGATGAGATGGTTGTTTCAATTCCCTTTTTGTGTCCAGCTCTGTGAATCTGTACTTTGTATGTTTGCAGTATAAGTGGAATTAGAGGCTGTTTGCAAGTATTCAGATTAAATGCATCTCTTCCCAATTTACAGAAAGTAAGCTCAAGCTGTAGTGCTTACAGTGCTAAGGTATTCCTGTCTCTGACCCAAATGAAATGAAGGCAGATTGTGTTTTTCTCCCTTTGCCATTCATGGGCCTCTAGTGCTCTTTGAGACCCACAAAGGTGCTCATTAAAAGGACTCTACTGGATTGAACCAAAGGTCCATCTAGTCCTGTGTTCATCTCAGTGGCTATAAGCAGATGCGTAGGGAGCAGCAGGGAAAGCACATGTGAAATGTCACACAAGTGCTTGCCCTGTGAGACCATTATTTTTAGAACAGAGAATTTCCTGAGCTGGATGTGGCTGCTGTCTGCTTAGTAACCCTATGTAGATTTCTTTTCCAAGTATTTTTCTGCTTAGTTCCAAGTCCATTCTTTTACATCCAGAGCGACCTTTGGTAATAAATGCCACAAATCTACTATAGGCGATGCAGGCAACACTTTCTTCCCATTGTCTGCACTCTCATTACTACTAGTTTCACTTGATTCCTTCTTAGTTTTTCTTGTGGTTCTATAATTTTCATTCTGAATCGATGACAGTATTGCAAGTACTTTAGCAGACACGATTTCACAGCACACAGAGTATGTGCAGACAGAGACAAAGATAATGAGTAGGCAATCAAGGTATTGCATGTATTTGCAAATGAAAACCATGGTTGCACCACTGCAGAAGATGCCTCCTCCTGGACTTTTTGAAAGAAAAGGACGATTTCTTTTTCCCCAACAAAAATGTTGACAAACAGTGTTTGCGACCTTGCAATTTATTTCCCGTTGCCAAGACAAAATGTTTCTCTGCCCTCAAGAATTCTGCATCCTCTGTCGCCTGGAGACAAAAGAATTGACGTGAGCAGGGGACCAGGGTTTGAAAATAACCCCTGGGTGGCAGATAAGCGGAAATGTGGACAACAGGAGGGCAATAACAGTTTTTGAGGATTAATCCCCAGATCACCAGTTCCCTTCTACTACCTGCCCCGCGCTGCATCTCCATTGATCACTGCTAAGGCGCAGCCCGCACTACCTGAGCGGGCAGCAGTCGCATCTCCGCCCGCGCAGTAGGATCGGCTTCTCCCGAGCTCACTGCTCCTCCGAGCAGCCCGTCCTCCCGGCAGCCCCGCGTTGAAGGGAGGACGCGGGACTTTGCACCCGCGGGAAGGAGCCACGGGCGGGGAGCGCTGCCCTCCACCTTGTGCGGCCGCTTTCTGCCTCCCGGGCNCGGCGGCGATGGAGGAGGGCATGAGCAGCATGCAGCAGAAAGCGGCGGAGCTGGAGCACATGGCCGAGGTCCTGCTCACCGGCGAGCAGCTCCGGTAAGCGGTGTCTTCCTCCCGCTTTGCCGGGGACGCGTACCCGGGGTCAGCAGCAGCCCCGCTGACGGCGGGAGGGGGGGGGTTGGGAGGCGGAGGGCGAGGGTCTGTGCCCGCGGGCTCCCCTTGCACCGGAGCACCTGCCCGGCTTCCATTGCGGCCCCGGGCTCCGGCCCCGCTTTCAGCA
>VXBB01004033.1:50443-89849 GCA_013399915.1 Illadopsis cleaveri | reverse complement strand
GGGGCAGCAGCACGCCCGCTGCCGGCGGGAGGGGGAGGTTTGGGAGGCGGAGGGCGAGGGTCGGTGCCCGCGGGCTCCCTTTGCACCGGAGCACCTGCCCTGCTTCCATTGCGGCCCCGGGCTCCGGCCCCGCTTTCAGCAGCGACGAGGACGAGGGGCCGCAGCCGGCGCTGCGAGCCCAGGGAGGTACAGCACCGCACGGGGGGCTACTGCCGCGGGCACCTCTGCTCCCCTGCGCGGAACAGGAGGCGGCTGGGGAGAGGCTACTGCGTC
This sequence comes from Illadopsis cleaveri, assembly GCA_013399915.1. Lineage (NCBI taxonomy): Eukaryota > Metazoa > Chordata > Aves > Passeriformes > Timaliidae > Illadopsis > Illadopsis cleaveri. Next base: position 89,576 of record VXBB01004033.1, on the reverse strand, counting down.
ACTTAAGGCATCAAACGCTGCAGGAGAGTGGCGTCTTTAAAGATTAAAACCCCCAAAGAAACCATAAGAGATAAAGTGTCTCAGCACCCCATGGAGAGCCAAGGCGAGCGCAGGGCAGCGCTCCCGCACAGCCCGGCCGGCGCTGGCAGCGACTGAGGGCACTGGCCCTGCAGAGCTGCGCCTCACTCCAAGGGATTGTTTTTATTTTGCATCAGCTGGTCCCAGCAGATGGAAGGGGATCCCTACTGTCAGTGCCAGCAGCAATTAACAGTGCTGTGTGACTGGAGTTGTGAGCAGCACAGGAGCCTTGAACAAAAATGCCTGACTCAGTTAATTTTTAATTTCTGTAACATATGCTGGCTATGTGTGCCGACTGCACCTATACAGTACAGAGGAGAAAAAGTAATTTTAATAATTTCAGTTTGGTGATGGACCATCTTGTGATTCAGGAAGAAAAATCCTATTATAATGTGTTATATAAGTAACTAGAAGGAGATGGTAAAAATATTTTCCCAGTAGTTTTTCTTGAATTTTTAAAAACTTTTTTCTCAGATGCTAGACAAACACTGAAATGTGATAAAAATGTGACCTGCTTGGGCAGATGCCATCACTGCTGCTAGTACAGACCCTGTTACTGTTTCCATCCACGATGTAAGGAGAAGTGCCACTTTGTGATGCACACCACTGATACTCCTGTTTGGCAAGTAAATGTTACTTTGGTGATTTGGCTCTAGTTCACACCAGTGCCTCCTTCAAGCTTGACATTCTGCTTCAAAGTAGCCTGAAGTGACGCTTAGGGTAACAGACTGCACTGGCATGGGTCCTGCATGTTGGATTTAGTGCAGAGCTGAGCATCCAAGTGTCAGATAAGAATCCTGCTGTTCCTAATTTATGTTAGTAGGAGTTGAAGATTTCAGGCTAATACAAAATTTCTGTAAGGATCACATTAATCTTTCTGTATACTTCATAGTTAAATGTAAAAGCAAAAGCTTTGCAATCTTTCCCTAAGGAGAAAATGAGGAAATATTATCAAGTATTAGGCTCCTAGAATCAGCTTATCAGTGCTGCTATCAAGAATTACATTTGTCAGTTTATTTATGAAGGTATTGAAACATAGTGGCCTTTTTGAGCAAGGTGATCTGCAGATATAAAATAACTATTGCCCATGCTGTGAAGTTGCCCAACCTATGGACATTCCTTCATGAATCTATAAGAAATGGCTTAGATCTGCTTCGACTGGGAGTTCATTAACAAGTCAGTGTCCATAATGTCTGGCTACTGCTGAACAGGGAGATCCACTCTTCTTGTGGCCCTTTTCCTACTAACCAGCACTGTAGTCCCACCCCTCTTTGTGCCTGCTCAGATAACTTCTTGGACTTCTTGAAAGCAGATCCAATGTGGTGATTTGGTGGGTAGGTTAATTTTCTGATCTGCTGGCTTTCAGAAGCCACAGAAGATAGGTGTTTGGAATGTGGAGCCAGGAGGAAGAAGTGGATGTGGTGGAGAAGACACAGAATTTCCACTTGGATAGCAGTGAGCTGTTGGGTCAGCTGGAACTGTATTGTGAAACTGCATCCAAAATTGTCTACGTGCCCCTAGTTTTTTCTTCACTTCATTCTGTTTCTCTGTTGGGATACTCTGTGCAATGGATTTGTATTCTTCAGTTTTCCAGGCAGTAAAAACTACAAATAAGTGATAAAAGACTGGCTGGCAGACAAGTTTTAGCCAACCCTGCATTTAAAGTTTCCCTTTTCCTGTCCAAGATAAGTGTATAATTGTTAATGCAAAATGAAAATGTGGAGTGTTTTCAGGATCAAAGACAGTTTATATCAGCAGCCTTTGGGGCAGGCAAACAGATGATAGAAAACCAGCACACACATGCACTCAAGGCAACATACTGTACTCTATTCTTAGTGATACTTACAACTGCAAGATTCCCTAGTGGGATTGATGCAGCCAGACAGGTGATTATGTGTGTATTTGGGTGAAAGTGCATGCAAGATGAGCACATAACTTAGGAATAAAAGTGTAAAATGAAACTGTGAGCATGGTGTTACTTACACAAACCCAACCAAATGGAGGTATTTAAAGCACTCTTGTACTAGACCAAACAGCACGTGTGTCTAAACTCAAACACTTATCAGACCTGCTTGATTTAAATTCCTTGCAAAGTTCCTAGTGCCTGTCTCGCTCCAGCCTCATGCATTGCCTCATAGTTCTCATTCCCATGGGCTGTTGCACATCTGTCCGTCTCTGTCAGGGATCTGATGCAGTGAGGGTTAAAGTTGTCTGAGCAGCACCTTGGCAAGCCTGGCTTTGCACATTGGCAGTGCCTGTGGTGGGAATGAAAGCCCTGTGCCCTCTTCCACTCCCTAGACAAGAGCACAGTGGCTGGGGCAGGGAAAGGAGTATGACAAAGAGTTTTTTCCTTCCCCTTGTTCCTGTCTCTTGGTTGCTTGTGATAAGTGTTTTGCCTTTGCAAGGTCAGGAGCCTCTGCCCTGATGTGTGTAATGTCAGCTGGCACCCAGGAACTTGGCTGCTGGCACAGGCTGTGATGTAAATCCTGGCCTATGGGTGGGGTGATTTATGGAAAAAGAAATGAGATCTTGAGCTATATGTTAGGTAATATGGTAAATTTTTACATCCAGTAGTGTCCTTTGCCTCTATACCCAGTAGCTGGGTATGCCTCTTACTTTTGCTTAATAGAAACATTTTTTTTAAAGTGAGGACATAGACGTTTGTCTCTTGGCGAGCCTTTAAATTATTAAGCTGACAGCTGTGAAGGAAAGCTGAAGATTTCAGCAGTGTGACACGCCAGAACAGACCCTTTGGCAGCTTCTGTTGCCATGCAGATTAGCAAGAGCAAGGCGAAAGCTGGGATGGGCATGATCCGGCTGTAAGCTTTGGCACTGATGGTCCTGCAGGGACAAACTGTGGAGGCTCCGGCTGCCTGACAGCTCCAGTCACCCAAAATCTCAGCTCTTCCCTTTGTTCTGCTGCAGGGGCCCTATAGCTGTTCAGTGGTGAGCTCTCTCTTCTGAGGAGGTTGTGAGAGCGCTGCCCTTGAAATGTTTGAGAGGATCATGGGGCCTTCAGATTCCTAAGGACTGGGAGAGCCCTTTTTGGCCTCCAGCCTGCTGCATCCCTGCCTGCAAATCTGTGCCTGGTACAGCCTTGGGGAAGTGAATGTCCCTGAGCTTCCTTGGCCTTGCTGGAAGTGCCTGAAGGAAGGTGTCACATCGATAGTCATGGTTGGAAGCTTAATAACAGCACTACTGAAGTTGTGAAGAATTTTTTCAGAAGCAGAGCAGTTCCAAGCTCATTTTCCTCACAGTTGAAGGCAACAGGTTGTGCCCATTTCAGCACTGTTTGGCAGAAGGATTCAAGTATTATGTCTGGGTTTGAGCACTGACTTGGATAGAGCTGATCTTGCCCTCTGGCAACCAAAAGCAGTTTCAATGGGCATGTTTTGATGTAGATGCTGGTTGCCTGCCTTACACGGTAGGGGTGTCTGAACTCCCCTCATCTGCTAATTGTTTCTTGATGCCAGGTTGTCACCAAAATCTTGTGTATCTCCCAAGAGTCCCTCATTTCTTGCAGAAAATGTGCCTAGCAATTCAGGAATCCTCAGGCTTCAGTTGACCAAGCTGCAATATTTAAACACCTATTGCCATTGTATAGGGTGTGCAGTTCTCTGTAGTACGTGTAACCTGAATGACATTTAATGTCTCTGCAGATTTTTTGGATCCCTCTTTATCACCAGCTTTCACAAGACGCTACGTATTTTCATTATTCACACTTTTGTTAAATAGTTGGGTAAATAAATACGAGACTTCTCTAGATGAGGCAGTGATTTTGGTGGAATAGTTTTTGTAATCAGCATTGTTTTTCTTTCTAGTTAGAGAAATATGAAGCATGCTTCTTAGATATTTTTCTTTCTTTTGAAAAGACTGAGGATTCAACAGAATTCAAAAGATTTCCTTTTTTGTCAGAGTCAGTGTATGAGTTTTGTTTTACAGAGTTTAAGGTTTTACATGGTAAATAGCTACACATTTTGAAGCTGTAAGACAAAATCAGTTTCACTTGTCTTCCAAAGTTCAGAAGCTGTTCCAAACTTTAGGACCTTTATCACTTTCAGAAGCCATATTAGAGTGCATAACTTTCAGTCATTAACTTGTGAAAGATGGCAGCACCTACAGGTCCATAACTTTTTTCTTATTCTAAGCAATAAAGAGTCAATATTTTTTCATGGTGGTAGGATTGAAAAGTTCATTAGCACTCGAAGATGCAGAAAGCCTATGGCACATAACAGTGGCAGCTTCTAATGCAGTGATATCAAAAGACTCTTAGTGTTAATGTATTGCTATGATATATATAGGATTATATAAACTGTATTATCGCAGAATTTAGTAAATGCTATCACTGAGTTTGAAAGTGTGTTAAGACTCTGGTGTAAGCTTAGACTTTAAAAGGATTTGAGATATATAATTGTCTGGGGGTCACTTATTCTCAAGTCACATCCCTAGATATTAAACAAACATCTATGCCATTTGAAGAATTAACAGAATATCCTAAAATGAGATTTTGTAATCTGTCTAAGACAATCCAGTTTTGTACTTCCTCCTCAGGGAATGATTGTTTTTCTACCCCCTGAACATTATTCTTGCAACTTCCTTTGTTCTTCACCAGTGGTTGCATTTCCCAAGAGCTACTGACTGGGTTCAAAACTAACCCTGAAAAAAGTAGTTTTCAGTTGTCTCACTTGAGAAGACCCTCGCCTGTTCACTTCTTCGAGGTGGAGAGAACACAGGGATTATATCATCAGGTATCTGTGGAACAGACTCCTCCAGAACTCTCTGTACAAATAATTTCACTTTCATCAATTTGGTTTTGAAAATCAAGCAACCAAAAATTGTCCATTTTCTCTGTGAGGTTTCACCAGAGATACACTGAAAGAAAAGATGTCAAAGTGAAGGTTGGTGAAGCTGCATGATGAAGTGTTCTGAAATTAGGTTTCCCACTAACTCTACACTATCACAACAATTTCAATTGCATATTTTTATTACTATAAATTATTTATTTTTTAAAAAAAGTTTTTCAAATTTATATGTTAATTTTTCAAGAGTCTTTGATTCTTGATGCATCCTTTCATGTGTTTCAATCTTGCCTATTGGTACTAATTCTAATGTAATTCTAATGACAAGCCCCATCTGTATACATATATGTGTATATATATATGAGATTCCTGGGCCAGGAATTTAAATTTCTCATGTCCTTCAGTAAAATTGGGGCTTTTCAACATTTCTAGAAATGAAGATGTAAGGCTTTGTTTCCTTAGTTCTTTCCTTTTAGCTGTGCCTTTTAATAATTCAGTTGTTGCCCTCAGCAGCTTTCCTCAAGTGCAGCTCAGAGATAAGTAGTTAACAATGCATGTGCAAATAGCAATCGTTCTTTCACTATGTACAGAAGAAGGCAAATGTTGTATGAGTGGTTTATGCTGTATATTTTATGTATTCCATTCCACATGGAGTCAATCATTAACTTTTGTCTCAGGTTAGCAGAGATTGGCAGGTGAGTTGATGTGTATAGCATGTGCAAGAGTATTTTTTATTTATTTTATGTTAGAGGAGCTGCATATGAAAAAGTGAAAGAAACTTGTTTCAATGTTAATGGTCATGCAGGCAAGGCAGAATGAATGTGCCAAAATCAATCTAGGCTTGCATTTATTACATGATCCCTGCTTCTGTGGGAGCAGTGGCCACAGGCTGGCACCATGACAGAGAAGTCCTCCTATCACTTGTCATTATAATTTACTATTTGTGTAGCAGTAGTGCTTAGGAATTTGAGCTGTTTATCAGGTCCCAACAGGGTAACTGCTGTATGCTCTGAAGAAAAATAAAGCCCTTGCAACACAAATCTTGGCTGCAGTTGGTAGCAGTGTCTTGCAGCAGTAGTGGATTCTGGATGGTGAGGGATGGTCTGTGTGAAGCCGCAAAGGTGGGATTCTGTCAGGACGGAATTTCTGGTTTAGGAGGTCAGACCCCAAGTCCAAGAGTGGCATCCTCAAAGCACAGAGAGAAATAACTCCTAAGTGTGGAGATGCAGAGAGGATACTGTGTATACCGAAATAGGTAAGGAGCTCTGGGTACCCTCTTCAGGAAATGATCTGCTCTTTTTGCCCGCCAGAGTCACACACATCAGTAAAGATCAGACTGGAGTCAGGAGGGAGATTAGCCAGCTTTTACTATTGGATAGATGGAAAAGGATGAGGGACGAATCAGTGTGTCTCATTTTAATTGAGGTATCTGTAGACTCCAGTACTTTTTGAAGTGTAAAACTTAGAGGATTTCAGTGCTTTCTGTGATGTAGAACTTACAAAAGTGAAGGATATTGTCACAGCAGCGAATGCCAGCCTCTCTGCAGATGAGCTAAGTTCCTGACATAGACTTATTTGCCCCCATCATTAAGTGCCCAGGTACTGAGTGCCAGCTTGGTGGTAGCTCTGGACTTGGGAGTCTGTTCTCAGAAACAGACATTGCCTTCTGAGGCTCAGGCCCCTTCTAACTCTCTTGCTACTTATTCTGCTTTTTGTTTTCATAACCCTGGTATTGTTATTCTGTTAATTCTCTTGCTTCTACCATCCTGGCAGAGCAGGCTTATGTAAGTCCTTTCCCTAACTCAAAGATACTTTTTTTCCTGTGTTCAAGGCCAGTCATCTTCTCAGAATAAATTTAAGAGGGAAGAGGTTAAACTGATAAAGAATTGGCAAAGGAGATCAAAGGCTGGGGAAGAAGCAAGAGCTAATCAGGTTTGGTTCATGTATCTGGTCTTTGAAGAACTGTGTTGAGGCTCTAAAAGTTAATAAAGACAAAGTGTAAAGCTTGAAGTCTCATCAGAACCACTGACATTTGTTGAGGGAAGAGTGCATTTCATGTGTTAATCGTGGGTTGTTGGTTTTGTTCTTAAGCAAGATCAGGACATGTAAACCATGTATTTTAAACAATTTTAATGTATAAACCACTGGAATGAAATAGGTGTTCTTGCCTTTCAGTTCCCTCCGCTGTGTTTCCCCTAATTTGGACTGCTTAAGCATCTCTGGACCATCACCATATGGTGACCTGCACTGGGGAAGTGATCAGCAGAGCTTTTGGAAGGCTGGTATTTCAGTTGGGTCAGTTTTACAAACCAATTTACCACATGACCACAAAAAAGCTTTCTCTGAAGAAGTACAGGGGTGCTGGCTTCCCCCATGTCACTGAAATATGTACAGTTTGAGGCTGTGGTTTACTGATAGAGCGGATCTAAGTGCAGGCTGCCACTGCCCCGCTCTTATCACTTCCCTTGCGCTTCGCACTGGTGTTTGTCTGGGATCAGAAGTTCAGGGAACTGAAGCAGCTGAAGCCAAATAAGAAAAATTTAAGTTTCTAAACAGATTCAGCTTGAAGTCAGACCAGTGCCAACACTGGGGTGAAGGAGATAGCAGAAACACATGGTCAAGTACAGGGAGAGGGAATGGTGACAGAAGCCACTGCTAGGTTTGCTTGACCACCTCCTCAGGGCTTAATTTACTGGAATCCCATTAAAAAATTCAGACTCCAGTAGAAAACAGAATGTAAAAATGGTGTTGAGTTTAAAATGCCCAATGCACATGCTGTTACTGGACAGGAACAGAGACTGTCTGTTTGACAATGGTTTTTTTTCTTTCAAGGCTTTTACCTTTACTTCTGCATTCTTGTCACAGTATTGTGCATGAATGGACGTTCAAATACTGACATTTCATGTGTTTGGAAATTCGTACTGTGCAATTTGCGTGACCATCTTATCACCAGTGTGACAGCACTACTTCAGAAGGCAACCCTGACCTTAATTATCAGCCTTTTACAGTTTTCATAGTTTGTGTCTTAGCAGTGCCTCAATCTAGTAAATGTATTCAGATCTTAAAGGTGCAGTTGTGAATAAGTAAAAAATGTTCCTGATTGGACTTGCCAATTCAGAGCAAATATAGAAGCGTGTTTTTACATCACAAGGCTGTAATTCTCCATTGCCTTGCAATTGTGTGGTTGGGTACATGGGCTACCGCAGCTGTGTCACAGGGATTTGCAGCAGATGAGAGTTTTCTGGTTTCTGTGAGGAACCAGGGGTAGATCATGCTGTGGGTTTTACAGGACTGTTGGTCTAATGTGTCTGGCTACTGCTGCAGAAAGGAGCAGCCCAACTCCCTTGGGCTGGGGGTTCTGCTGCATGGCTGGTGCACTGCATTGGTGCATGTCTGAGCCCATGGTGAACAGTCTGGGGGGCTCAGCCAGGGTATCATAGTGTCAAATGGGCCAATGACAGTGTAGGGGGTAAAATCAGCTGGCCTGAGGTCAGGGGATGGGGACCCCACCATGAGATTGGCTTCTCTGGGAATCAGTTCTTGAAGTTAAAAGTGCAGCTCTGCCAGTCCAGAAGCCCCTTCTCACCCCTGTTCTTGTCCTGCTTGACCATTGTTTACATGCCAGGTTTTTGGTAGAGATCATAGCAATGCTAGACCAGATTTGGTTGACTCCCTCCAAATGGGTCTGTGGCTGTTTGGTGAGGGTGCTTCACAGAGATGCTAACTTGAAGGTAAAAAATCAAATGACAAACTATTACTAAATGGCTGATCATAGCACAAGCCAATGTACCTAAGAGATGGTGATAGCAAAGATGAGAGTTTGAAAGTCAAGTATGGTAATACTGTGTTTAATGTGACAGAAGAGGAGAAGGCAGTGGAAGGAATCCAGGAGATGGACACTGTTATTCTTCTCAAGAGCTGTGGCAACTGTATTTCCAAGGATGGATAAGATTCAAACAAGATCATGTTTGTTGAGGACAGTGCATAGAAGACTTGAGATGGAAAATAATAGGAAAGGAGAACTTGAAACAGAACTTAAACTTTCTGGGGGACCGGTATAGCTGTCTTGAAAGGGGCATTGCACAAGGAATCTGCAGAGACCATAGTTCTGCTGATGCAGCACTATCATATTTATCCTGTATGAATCATATATGCTGAACCTGGTTTGGGAAGATTCTCTCACCCCCAGTAACACAGTACAGTAGCCTTGGACTTTGTGTTATGGAGGTTTGTGTGGGTTTGCTTCCTTGCTTCTCACACTAAGTACTGTTGGGTGTTTTTCTGTAGTGTTACAGAAGTTGGTGTTCAGCTGAACCACTGTACAACCCACTGGGTCTGTCTGCACCTCTTACCTGCATATTGGGCCAAATGGGTTTATTGGCCATTGAAAAGAGGTGCTTGTATGTTGTGTCTGTTGCTCTTCGCATTGTGACTTGTGTCTTCAAGGCATTGTGGCTGCTTAAAGCAGGACTGCCTGTCCCTTTGTGTTTTTACAAGCCAGTCTTGGCCCTGATTTAAGAGGCAAAGCGAATGCAAGACATAATTACAATATGGTTAATAAAAACAATGATTTTTAATTTAATTCTAATGAGTATTGCAAATATTCACAGAAAGCTGAATTTTTGAGGGCTTATCTGAGGAATCAGTCCAGCATTTATACTCATCCTCTTTGGAAGGAGAATCTGACAGCACTCAGCCAACACATCACTCAAAGTTAGGATTGCAAATAATGGAAATGACTTCTGAAAAGATATTAGCTAGGCATTATTTATAGCACTGATTGTCAGCAGTGGAGCAATTTCCTTTCATTTTTATCTGAAAAGATCCTTGTCTTGATAATCATACATCCTTTTCTGCAGCAGCATATAATTGTATAGCTTAGAAATTAGGGTGATATAATAGAAAGCTGTTAATTGTTTCCTGATGCTCAGCATGTAATTAACTTACACTTTCCTCTAGTTGAAATTAATTTATTTTTACCAGGATGTAGAAAAAGTAACTCTTAGCTTAAAGTGCTATTTTGCTGGTTGTTCAGTGCAAACAGAGGGAGATTGTCACAGCAAGAAGTTCAAAGTAGCGTTATCATGTATAAATCCCAAAAGAGATTGTACAAATACCATTTTGAGAGTGTCTGGAAGCTTAAAGACTTGCCTTGGACAATCATTTTCAAAACTCATAGCATGCTGGACAAACTCAGACCTTTCAAGTCTTTTGGGAAATGGTAGAAATAGGTGAGATTAAATGAGGTTAATAAGTAGATCCCTGTGATGAGAAAAATGGGTCCATAATGAAAGCCATTGATATCATGTTACTACATGTCTAATTAGACAAAGGAAGAAAATCGGTTCTTAAAAACACACTGAACAGAAGAAATAAAGCAAGGTTTATAAAAAGCTTTATTTTATTTTAATAAGCTTTATTTATTTATCTTTAATTTATGCAAAATTATGGAATTCTAAAATAGACTGGAAAAAGTTGTCTTCCTACAAGACTCAAGCCCCAAGGAGAGCTGGCTCTCAGGTTGGGGTTGGCTCAGGGCATGTGATATACAAGGAGGTGCTGAGAGTTGGGTCTGCTCAGCCTAGAGAAGAAAAGGCCTGGGGGATTCTTCTGGTTGCAACTACTGAGACGATGGAGAGAATTTTCTAAGGTGCACAGGGATAGTACAAGAGGCAGTAGTCAAAATTTGCGAGGGACTTCCTGATCAGATATTTAGAAAGAATTATTCTCTGTGAGGATAAGTGAAAAACTGGAACAGGAGTCCAGAGAAGCTCTGACATATTAAAATCTTGCCTGGACATGACCCTGAGCAACTTGTACTAACTGGTTATACTTTCAGTATAGGTTGGACCAGATGACCTCCAGAGATCCCTTCCAACTGAATATTTTATGAAGGCATAGTGTGTTGGCTTTTTTAAGCTGTGGTGGCTGATATTATCAGCTTTTTGTTATTGGCTGGTAACCAGAGATGATTATCCGCTCAGTGACACTGGTTGGAGGGCTTCTAAGAATGCCTCCAAACCTCCTTCAGTGCAAAATCAGCTGGGTTAGTTTGTACCACTGCTCTCACATTGTCCAGCCTTTCAAGCAAATTTAAGGATGAGAAATGTATCCCTTTCGAAATAAATCTCAAGAAGCTTTGAAATCTCTCTGTTTCAACAGATTTTTAGGAAGATGTGAAGGTGACAGCCTGACTTCCTTGACCTCAGTGTCTTGAGTTAGGCTAGGATTTTACCTCAGATCACATGAGATTCATCAAATACCAACATCACAACTCTTCCCACCACCAAGATTTCTTTCCAAGATGTTTGTGATCTGTAGATGTATGTCTTGAGAACTTGGAATACAGAAACTAAAGTGCACATATTTGGGACATGCTGGTTTTATAGCAATCCTTGAAGACTGAGCGCAGGGAAAAGATTGAAAACAGTGTGGAGAGTAATATGTGCTGTAAGGCCAGTAGGTCACGGTGCCAGAAATGCTGCTGGGTGTGCCATGTTGGTATTACAGGAGGAACAGTAATCTCAGGGCCAGCCACCTGCTCTTCTTTCTTGCTGCCTGCATGACACTCTCAGATCCCCTCACACTGTGCACAAAGGAGGGACCAGTTTGGGAGTTCTTTGTGTGCACAGTGTGTGCACAGGTTCCTGTGCGTAGTCCTGCAGCTCCAACTTTGCTTGCAAAAAGAGGATTTTCATTCACAAATTGAGGGAGGAAGATATTTAAGCTATTAAAATTTTCTTCTCTTGGAGGGGCACATCTCATCCTGAAATCTGTCCTGCAATCAAAGACATGATTATTTCAAGCATGTGCCCAACCATTATCCCACCCATTTAAAAATAATATTTCTTTCAACACGCACAAAACAATGGGATATTTTCTTTCTCTATATGCCATTGTGCTTGCAATGTTGCAAGGCCTAGATCCTTTAAAAATACTTCCTCCTGAGGGGAAAGCCAATCTCTTTTGTTTTCTATAAAGTGGTGATTTTTTCAAGTGCTATGCTTTGGGTCTGCTGTAATGAGTCAAACACCAGTGGTTGAAAGATAATTGCTTGCATTCACTTTGTTGGGCTACAGAGAGGCTAGAGCTGCTCCAAACTAATGTATTAATAACTTCATATTATTTTCTTGGTTGAATCTGTAAATCAACACCAGCTGAAACAGTGTTTCCTACATAATTTCACATGAAATACATTTGTACCCTGTGTTGCTTGCTTTGCTGATGAATATGGAACATCTGAGTTTAGATGGGGCCAGTAACATCAGTACTCTTGGGAAAGATATTATAGGGCCAAAGGAGGAAGAAAGAAAGGATTGCATAAACTGCTCAGGGGAAGCACAATGAAAATGGAAAGAAGAATTTATTTAAACATATAGTGGCTAAGGAAAAGTTTCAGTAGAGTGGAAATTGTGATATTTTGCTTGCAGGCTGAAAATTATATAGCACATCTTTTTTGTGTGAAATATCAGTATTCTCCCTCAGAAAATGAAAAACCTGTAGAAAAAGGCGTTGGCCACTTGATCAATGGTTTCATGTCTTCAGTTACCACAAACCTTTTGTAATTTCAGCAGTTCATGTATGCACAGCCTACTTACATACAGACTGAAATGTATATCTTTATCTACAATCTGGACGAGGGGATCAAGGACACCCTCAGCAGCTTTGCAGATGATACCAAGTTGTGTGGGAGTGTTGATGTGCAGGAGGGCAGGAGGGCTTTACAGAGATATTTGGACAGGATGAATCAGTGGGCTGAGGCCGATTTTATGAGATACAACAAGGCCAAGTGTCAGGTCCTGCATTCTGTTCACAGCCCCATACAGTGTTCCAGTTGGAGTTGTAACAGGTTGGAATGGTGCCTGTTGGAAAGGGACCTGGTGGTGCTGGTCAGCAATGACTGAACATGAGCCAGTGTAAAGCTGATGCTGTTACTTGGTGAATACAGGTCAGGGTGCATGGTCTGAGATACTAAAGCAGTAAGAAGTCACATTTTGAATTTATTGTCAGAGCGCATAAATACCTGTTCACTGAGCTTTCTACATGTGTGGAGAAAGAATATTGCTTACAAGGAGAAATGGCAAACACATGGCCCAGCAATGAGAGCAAGCTGTTCAGTAGAGCAGCAGAACTTCTCTGGACTCCTTAGGGATTTATTTATTACTTTAAAGGAAAACTTCCATTTAATCTTAAGAGGAGAGGAAGAATGCTTCTGCAATATTAAACTTTTCAAAGCTTATATACTCGTGAGCTTTTGACAAGGCCTAATCAAACAAGACAAGATCCTTGATAGCATCCTGACAGAAGGAACTATTCATAAAGAGTAGTTGTGCCACAGCTGTGTATCTGTTCACATCATAATATATAAGACATAGAAAAATGCTGAGGTAATCAAACAAAACCATCCCCAGGCTAGATTTTTGCAAAAGGAAAATATTTTAAATAGATTGAGGATTTAACTATGATTTTTAATAATAGATTTCCCTAATGATGAAGTTCTTCATTAGCCTACCAGAATTTAGGCAGTGAGCAACTTCATCCCATTAAATAATGCCCTTAAATTGACATACCATAATTCTTGCTGTTACGTGTTTGCATGACCTACATAGAGAGATTTAAATCAGATAGGATGCTTTTTTACCATTAAAACATTTGTGTCAGAGAGCAATCCTTTCTCTGTTTAAAAAATAAATGCAGTAGTGTTATGTTGCAAAATTGTTGAGTAAAATCATTGTTACCATTGGCATGCACTCATTTGGAACTCAGTGTAGTCTTAGGCAGTCAGTAGATTTCTGAGACATTTTTCATTTTTTCATCTGCACATGGTGGTTCATTTTTTCTTTTTCTTTTGGCAGTGAAGCCTTATTGAATCTTACAGGATTTTCTGTAAGAAGGAAATGTATAAATGAGCAGAATGTTAATTAGAATTATGCTGCTTTGTTGCCTCCAGCTGACTGGAAAGGTCATACTGGCTTATATTTTACTCTCAAAGACAAGAAAACTTAAGGGAACTCTTAAAGGCTGTAACTCCATTTGATTTAGATTTCTAACCTATTTTTATTTGTTCACTTTAATAATTACATGCTCTATATTATTTCAATAAATAAAATAAAGTTATGTGCCACTATATAAAATTAGACAAATTCCAGGCTAGGAAGACCAAACTGACTATGACTATATAGACAGGTTCTTTGCAGTAACTTCACAAGATCTCAGGTTAGAAGCTGGAGGTTCCTGCTAACCTGGTGATCATGCCTCTAGTTTCATGTTGACTGGCCAGTTAAATCCCCATCCTTCCAATCAGCCAGGTAGGGACTATTGGATGCTTGCGCTGTTCAAATGAAAACCAGAGATCACCCTGTGGCAAAAACAAGGGGGCATGTTCACAAAATGGGGACATCTCTCATACTTACATCTCCTGAGCTTTGGCAAACACACAAAGAATGTCTGTATATCTGCATACACACTTGTAATAAAAGCTTTGATATAAGCAACAAGTGTCTTAACATAGGCAGCATTTGAACTTTTCTTTTTTGCTGCTGACATGAACCAGGATTTTAAAAAGGCTGTGTCCTGTTATAGTGCATTCAAAGGCCAGCCTGTGATATTCTTCCACCTTACAGTATTCCCAAGGTTGTTTGGAGATAGCAGTGTAAATCATTTAATTATAAACCACAGGACTGGAAGATCATCTGAAGAATATTACAATACATAATGCGTTGATATATTTATTAGTATTCTTGCCTTAAGTAAGAATTGGAAATATTTTTTCCAAAACTTTGTCTAATATGTTAGGATCCCTCAGCATTATTTAAGTAGCTTTTCTTGCTTGCTGCTTTCAACTCATCTGAAAGATTATAGACAGCAATTCTACTCCTCTCACATTTTGTCTAGGTAAAGCCAGACTCCCAATCCAGTATATTTTTCTTTTTGCTCATGAGACTGACTCATCATTTCTCATTTGAAAATTTGAGCTACATCATTGCATCTCTTTGAGCTGATCATTCTTGAATGAGATGTCATGAACAAAGCACAGTATTTAGATGATGTTCTGTAATATCAGATACAATGACATAAACAACTAGATTTCCAATCATTTCTGGAGACATCTCTCTTAGTACAATGTGAGGTTGCCCTTGGTTTTTGCATGGTGTCAGCCTGTATTCAGTGAAAGTTTCACTTATGCATATTCAGCTATTTCTTACTCTGTTGCTTTTAGCCTCTGTGTTCTGAGTTTTCAGCTGTGCATTTTGTTGTTAGTGCACAGCCTTGCATTTTATAGCCTTACCTGTTCCTCCATGTCTATTTATGAACTGTGAAGGTCATCCTCTAACAATTTAATTGCCTCTAGGCAATCCAGTCAAATGGATCATTACTTTCAGTGTTTAAAAATCTGCATCAGTTTTCCCGCTTAGTTTTACAGTTTAGTGGTCAATCACTGAATTTCAATGGACTTCTGGAAGACAGTGGAAAGAACTCCCTCAAATCATGTCTTTGGTCAGTGTAGCATCCTGCATATTGTGGTGTTGCCAGTTGGAGGAGGTAAAAAAGCATGTATCAGTGTCAAAACATGGCAGATTGTTGTGGGTTTTTTAATTTAAAGAAATTCAATACAAAGTGCCTTTTCTGGTGAGTACTTTTGCACTTACTGCTATCACAGCTTCCTTCAAAATAAAAATAAATCCTAGAAATGCAGCTATACTAAACATGAAAGAAGGGAAGCTATTAATTTAGAATGTGAACACATAAACAAAGTTTGGTGATTTTTATACAACATATTGTATATTGAAATAATACTACATCTCGGATCATTTTAAGATGAACCTACATATTTGTTGGAAGTGAATAAAAAATTTTGAGTCATAGCCCCAGTACAAAATCAAGTTTGTTACCAACTGTACGTAACACTAAACATTTTATTACTCATTATCTTACCTGTCAGGTACTGGACATTTATGGTTAATGACAGTCATGATTCAGTACAGTATTTGGATAAGAGTTTTGTGTAGAGATGGAAAAAAATTGCTAAAAGTAATTGAGATACTACCTGCAGTATGATTGTTTATTAATGATGAAGGCAGATTTTTAATTCTTGCCGAGCAGGGTTGCCAAGGACCACGTGAAGAAGTCCAAACAGTTGGTGCTCCTCTGAGGAGTGCATAATATCACGGAGAAAATCTGCAGGTCTGTGGTTCTCAGGCTGAGAGGAGCCGTTCCTGGAAGGACTTTGAGCTCAGTTACCCATACAATGTCCCAGCAAAACTATTTGTCACTTATTGACAGGGTGGGAGAAATACCAAACTGCGCTCAAGATTAGGCACTTGACTGATTTCAGTTTTCCCATGGATTTCTTGGGTTATCTCCAACTTATAACAACTCCTTTTACTGTTTGCACTCCAGGCTTGTTCAGTACTGTGCTGTGTTCTGGATGCCAGAGATTTGCTCTTCCCCAGTTGTGCTGAGAAATGAGTGGTGAAAAGACTTTGTTTCTCAGGTGGTCTGAAACTTGCTGCACACAGTGCAAGTGCCTACTAAGGTTAAAGTCAGCTTTTCCCTCTGGGTAAAAGAGGTGTCAGCCTTTCTGCATAAGGGACCTCAGCCTGTAACTTTTTTGGTTCCCCTACCCCCATGGCATGCCAGGTGCATCCAGGAGAGGAGTTCTCACACAGCAGGGCTTTCTGGTACCCACAGCTGTTTGTGTCCTTGGTGCAGCCCCTCTTCTTGACTCCAGTGATGCAGGCCTGTAGTTGAGCATCCTATTCCCCAGCTGCTGGCCTGTCTCTCCAGATTCCTGAATGGCAGTGCTAGCAGGAATATCTGTAGCAGTGGGATTTGGGCTCTCTGACCTGTATTTGCCTTGTTTAGCCCATTTAGCATTTCAAAGGAACATTCTCTTCTTCCAGCCATGTTACTGAGATAACAGGCCTGTGTTCCCTGTCACAAATTTCACTGATTTTCACTGGCCTCTCTTGAGACTTCATTGCCTCTTCCTGAGTTTGCTATCCATAAAATAATTCCTTTATTGAAAGGTAATTTTGCATAAGTCTGCAAGAGCTGGTGAGTTTATTATCATGTTAATCCAGTCATAGGATGTCTGTAATAACAGTTCTGCTATGGTTTCTGGTCTGTACTTTAAAATTTTGGTGGTCTTCAGTTTAGATTTGGGAAAATATCCTTGCAAAAATTAATCCTCACAGTACACATTGATTTTATAAGCCTAAGAATATCTATGCAGTGGAGACACAGAAAATTAATGTGGATAAGAAAACCTAGTTGATGGATATTAGTAAAGACAGCTTGTTTTTGAGTGAAAAGTACATCAGTTCTTTTGAGGATCCCCGTAGTAGTATCCCACAGACTTTGACCTGCATACATTTGTTCTGTGGTGTGTCCCAGCTCATCCATAACTCAGTGAGAAGCACAGTTTTGTCTGACTTCCATTTAGAGAGGGAGGGCTGTGATTTGCTGAGTTCTGACAGTTTCAGCCCGGAAAATGTGCAGCCTGGCTGAGACAGGCAGACTTCCGCTTTCCTTATATGACTGGGGCAGGTGAAATAAAAACTTGCCTGTATTCTGTGTTTTCCTCTTTATAAAACCCAGTTTTATGCTTTCCAGCAAGACAGAATCTCTCAAGTGCACAGGAAGTTAGATATATTATTCATGTTTGAGCACTTTTTACTTTAAAGTGAAATGCAAGTGAAATGGCTTGGCAGGCAGGGAGATTAGTCACTTCACAGCTTCTGTAGGTTTTACAAGGGGTCTCTAGTTTTATGACAGATCAATACAAACACACAGATTTAATTTCCTCTGCAGTCTGGAGTGCTCTAGAGTCTGTGGCTCTGAATTTCTGGCCTGAATTTGAGGGCTGAAAGAGTCTCTGGGAGACACCATGTTGATTTCATCTCAGACCCTGAGCAATGGCTGTGTCTGTTCCCCAGAGTTTGCTTTGATCCCATACAGTGTTAGTAAGATGTTATGAGTGTTGGGGATGTCCTTGTGCACCTTTGGTTGCTGGCTTAGTGGCCTTAGTACTTTCTGAATGTATAAAAAAAGACTTCATAAAAGAGGCAGCTGCAATATTTTATTTAAAGCCACAGGGACACTGGTGAACCATCATTTCTTTGGAAGATTTAGGATTTCCTCTGCAGCACACCAAGAGATGGTTTACTTGAAGTCTATCTGGCTCTGTGTTCTGGCATCTCCTCACTTTGACTATATACATGGCTGTGAGCAAAAAAGGAGAGATTGTCTGAGATAGTGATAGAACTGCTATCAGGATCTGCTTTGAAGATACCCTTTCTAAATGTATTTGAGATGGCAGAATTCTTGCTCTGCCACAGCTACCAAAACAGAAATATCTTCATCCTATTTCCAGTACGACCCCATGTTTTAAAGGGTAATGTAGCTCCTGTGGATATCAAGTAACAGAACTAAGTGATTGTGGAGCTGAAGCATAACTAGAAAGAGGAACAGGCAGCAGTGAAATGCTGACACTTCAGCTGAGACTTGGCAAGACCAGCTGGAAATGCCTGACCCAGCAACACGCACTGCATTCACAGAGTACCTTCATGATCGCCTCTGTGTACAAAGGTCATATCCTCACTGACCTATTTTAATTTTTTGCTGATAGTGCATAGGCAAAAATTTAGTATAAAGGACATTTTAAGTAGTTTTTTCCTGGGTGTGTATATATACACAAATGCCACCTTATGCTCATATGTTTTGTAATGAATCAGGTGTGTAACTGACTTGTAAGTTTTAAATTTCAATGGGACTTTTAAGTCACTGAGATGCTTTGGAAAATGTGGTCTTTTAGTAAGATGCCCGTCTACCACCCTGTAGACAGGTCATATGCTTATGTTAGAAACACCAAACTTTGTGACCTCTGAGAGGATACAAAACTGTTCTATTTCAAACAGAAAGGGGCAATTCTATCTGCCAGTGGAGTACCTAGGATGTCCCTTGAGAAGAGGTGTGAAAAACCTATGCTCTTTGGCCATCATGAGTTATCCTTATCTTTGGCTAGATACTTCTTTTGTCCATATGTGTTTCTCAGAAAGGGCATAATGACTGGTTTTCCTTAGAAATAAGTAAATCATTCTCTTATAGAAGTTCTGTATATACAGGAAACTTGTGAAAGAATTTTAAGATGGCAGAAACCACCTGCAGAGCTTTGCCTCTCTGCATGTAGTTGCTAATTTTCAAGGGATCTAATACAGTAATGTTCAGTTTACCCAAATTTGATAAAATTATAGTAGTTCAGTGAATGCTGCCTGGCAGTGCTCAGTCTGGGATACTGACTGCAACCAAGGGTGTATGCAAGGTGTAACATAGCAGTAAGCCATGAGTATGCCAGAACTCCTCAGCAGCAGTTGAGCATGCTGAGGCAGGACATGCATTGTGCCATGACTAATTACATCATCAGTGTGTATTGTTCTATAATTAGCAAATTCTGATAGGGATTCCTATTTTAAATGATCTCTTCACTGGTGTTTTATTCTTCTATTAAAAAATAAATTGTTTCATCCAAAGTCTTGTGGGCAGCAGGTTGAGGGAATTGATTCTGCTCCTCTATTTCACTCTCGTGGGACCCCACCTGGAATGCTGTGTCCAGCTGTGGAGTCCTTAGCACAGGAAAGACATGGACCTGTTGGAGCAGGTCCAGAGAAGAACCCTGAAGATGATTGGAGAGATAGAGCACTCCCTGTGAAAACAGAAACACAGACTGAGGGTGTTGGGGCTATGCAGCCTGGGGAAGAGACCTTATTGTAGCCTTTCAATACTTAAAGGGGCCTTAGAAGAATGATGGGGACCAACTTTTTAGTAGGGCCTGTTGCAATAGAACAGGGGTAAAGGTTTAAATTAAAAGAGGTAAATTCAGAGTAGATATAAGGAAGAAATTTTTCACAATGAGGGTGGTGAAATACTGGAACAGGTTGCCCAGAGAGGTGGCAGATGCCGTGACCCTGGAAACATTCAAGGTCAGCATGGAGGGGCTCTGAGCAACTTGATATAATGGAAGATGTCCCTGCTCATGTTGGACTAGATGACCTTCAAAGGTCCTTTTCAACCAAAACTGTTTGTGTGTCTATGATTCTATGATTCTATTATACATACATTTCAGGTGTGTGTGTGATTGTTTCAGGAAGGCTGAGAGAGGTGAAAGAGGGGAGCACATTATGAAAGTCTTCATACCATGTTGTCTGTTTAGAGTTTCAGCAACCAGCCTGTTCCTTGCACATTTTTTTGAGCCTTGCTAGGATAAACATAGGGACTATATAGGATGTAGGAACTGGCAGATTAATTATTCAGAAGATTACCAGAGGAACAGGAGGTTTTTAATTTTTTTTCATTCATAGAACTCAAGATTGAATAATGCTTTGTAAGATCTATGTTAGCCAAGCACAAACTACTACACTTAATAGAGGGAGGTAGTTGGATGAGATATTTGGATTGTGGTTTAGTTAATGATATCCTTGCTGTGTTCATCCAGCATGTTGGCCTTTTCTGGGGTTGGAAAGGAAAGCTAATCATGCAGGTCTCATAAATCATTACCCACTGGTTCAGAAAAGAAGCAAGGAACTTCAGAATGCACAATGTCCCTGGTGGAAATAAAAATGCCCCTGCTGGTGAAAACCAAAATATAAGTTTCATGTAGCTGCAAGAGCAATTTCATCCCAAGTTAGTGCCTGATTCTTCATTTCCAGGCAAAAAATTAGATTTTTTCCATGATCATGAAACTGCCTGATGGCATCTCAACAAATAACGTTGTTCCAGAAAGCTCTGAACACATCTACTGCAAAGCAGGAGCAGTATCATCCAAATTATTTTGTTCCATGCTATGTAGGAGGAAGGCACTTCTGTTTGGAGCAAGAGTCCCTACATATTGTCAATTAAGAGCAACTCCTGTTTAGACAAACCCCTCAAAAAATTATTCTGGCATGCATGCATGCAAATACAGCCTTTATTTGTTGTAAGCATGAGTAAGGGCCATGGATATAAATTTGTAAATGTTAAAGACTTGCATATGCCTGTTATCTTCACAGGCAGTTGCTCAAATGCTCTGGATCTCGCTCACATTTTCCTCAGGTAGGGCAGACTGTGGCCTCACATGCCACAATATCTGGCAGATAATCTTGAATAATATATGGGATTATGCATGGGTGAGGTAGTGGTACACACAAAATTGTTTTCTGGTGTTAAGGTATTAAGTTGCAGAAAGTGGGTCAATATTTCAAAGACTTGTTGAATCAAGGTGTCCCCCTATCACCACTTAATGTTTGCCTATCTCTTCCCCTTCTCCTCTCAAACTGGTCAGGGTTTGTCAGTCAACTAATTTTCCTGAGCAGCTCTTGAGAAAAAATTCTTCTAGTGGGAAGAATGTGTTTGATGTCAAGTTAGGTCTTTTCCAGTCATCATGCAGACTAGCTGGCATAAAGTAATTAACATTACTTAAAGGGAAAACATCAAGGACTTTGGGTAAGAAGCCCACTTCTCAATGCCAAGGGATAAAGAATTTACCACTTTACTTGAGCATTGGTTCCAGTGTATAATTGTATTCACTGGTACATTTTATTCCTTTTCATTCCATTTGATTTGGCTTCTGACAAATATTTCTGAGCACAGACGCATTTTTTGAGTTGCTGCCTGGACTTTTGATTGGCACACCACAATATATACTCAATAACTTTACCTGAGGCTTCTATGTTTGTAGTTTGCTCTAGGTACAGTGTCAATTTATTGAGCTACTTCTCCTCCATAGAGTTTGATTTTTAGAAGATTTGTAGAGGTGAGGGAGCCTTGACAAAGAGAACAACGTACACCACCAAAGAGAAAATCTGGATTCCTTCTGTGCTTGTTATTCCAAACAAATAAGCCTGGACATAATTCAGTATGGACATAATTGGTATAGACTGCAGAAGAAATTCCCACATTCATGTAGAAATTCAGGTTTGTTAAGGGTTATGTGGTCATGTTTTCTTTGACTTAATGATTTTGTATCCTCTTAGCAAATTTGGATCCACTTTAACAAGTGAGTGGAAATAATTCAGATCATGAAATATCTACGAATTTTATAAATATAGACAAGAAGGTATACAGAGAGATCCTTTCTCTGTGTGAGGAAAAAGATTGTAGTGGGAACCTGTGTCTTTTCACATGACAAAGGAATTGAAACATTGATAAGTCCACCAACTGCTGGAAAGCCTACAGTCAGAATTTAAGACATAAATGCTCATTTCTGGGGCTCTTGACTACTGACTTGCTTGTGAAATGTCAGACCAGTGCTGGTATAATCCTGTGCAACATATGGACAAAGAATTTTGTAGAAGTTTTCCCTCTTGTATCAGATGAACTCCATCCATTTAGACTTACACCGCTGGCTGAAAGCTGGATTGAGCTGTCTACCTTTGTATTATACACACTTTTGCTAGTTTTGTTCTTGCAGGTTATTGTGTGACATAAGACCAGATAAACATTAACAGAACCTTGAATGTATTTTAATTGTAAAGCTCCATCAGACATACTGATAATTGCATGTTCTATAATTAAAACTGTAGATGCTTTTCTTTCTAAGCATAGTGACAGCTGTTAGAGCACATCTGGAAAATATGCTTTAAGCAAAAGTATTTTAGCTCCGAGAATTTCACAATCTGTGGGATATTTACCAGCATTTCTTTCCAGAATACTAATCTGATTTATCAGTATTTTTAATATAAAAGTCTTGCTTTTTTTTTTAAATGATGTTTGAAATCTGGTTTTGAATTCACATCCTAGATTGGCAATTCCAGTGTACTTCAAGGCTAAATGCTGCAGAACAAAGCATTGCTTTGCTACTATTTTTAGGGAGAAGTCTACGTAAGTCTTGTCTGATGCCCTAATAATATTACCTTCATTGATGTCAGCCAAATATTTTCCCCTTTTATGATTTTAAAGAGAAATTATTGTTTCATACTGGAATTTCATTGAGAGGAAAATTTCTCATACTCCTGCTCTGTGCTTCTTGAGGCTCATGTTAACACTCGTCTGTGCTATTACCCTTGTACCACCTGCAATTATTATAGCATTACTCAGGACTCTTTGCAGTCAGTGAGAGTGTTTACAAGGTAGGACCCTGGCCACTTGGAAATGAACAGTAATGTTTCTGTTTGTGATAGGAGCCCAAGCACTGTCATTGCTGTGCTTTCCTCAGAATTGTGGTATAGACATTACAAAACCAGGTTTTCTGATATGATTCATTAAAATGGAACAAGAAATCATCAAAACTTCAAACAACTTTAAAACCCTCTATCTGCTAATTTATTGCTAATGTTGCTTATTTTGTTTATTTGGAAAAAAAGACTAAACATAAAGATGCAGAAACTCAGGACCTCAAGGTATTACTCTAATCAGGATCTTACATTCTGACCCAAGCATCTCTCACCTTGCTTTCAGGATGATGGAGGAGATTTTGCAAACAGAGAGTATTTGCCAACAGATGCCTAAGCGAGAAATCAGTTTCCTTTATTTGGAGGAGGCAGCTTTTTAATGATAGATTACATTGTGTTGGAGCAGCTTCACACCTGAATTTGCAGTCATAAATGCTATCCTTGTTGTGCAGTTGGAGGCAAAATGCAGTTACCCAACCAAGGGAGAAGCTACAGCTGCAAAAACGAATAAGATTTAAAAAAAAAAATCTCTAGAAGCGATACTATAAAATAGTATGGAACATATTAGTGGTAATGTGGGAAAAGTAATTCCAAATTATTGACAGTTTAATTGACCTGCAGGAAGTATTTTAATGGACTTAATATGCTGTGCTGTTCTTCAGTTTTTTAAACTTTTCCACTGAGAAGAAAACAAGTTTTTCCAATTATGGTGTTTAAAGTTGCAACAAATGCTTTCTGCGGGTTCCCTGGTTGTGACATGCCAGCCCTGGATGTGTGAATTCTCTGCCCAACACCTGCAAAGCCCATCCTGTGAGCAGGGTGTGGATGCCCCTGCTCCGCTCTCATTCCAGTCTTGCTGCACAAAGGCTCTTTGCAAATGATATTTACAAGGTGATTTGACCCCCAGGCTCCGACTGCATGAAGAAAAGGTCATTAAGGATCGACGACACCACCTCAAAACGTACCCGAACTGCTTCGTTGCCAAAGAGCTGATTGACTGGCTGATCGACCACAAAGAGGCCTCTGACAGGGAGACAGCCATTAAACTGGTGCAGAAATTACTGGATCACAGCATTATCCACCATGGTAAGTGCAGTATCACCTGCTAAAACATTCTAAGCTAAATTTATTGGCTGCTGTGCGACAAAGGGAAATCCCACTCCTGCTCTTCAGCCAAGTAGAGGACAGGTAGGATCCTTTCCCTGCCACAAATGGAGCATCTCTCTTCAACTGTGCTGCTATGCAAGGTCACCTGTGTGCTGAAGGAGATGAGAGCCTGAAGAGGTGTGGAGTGATGGTCCCTTGGTAGGGGGGGACCTT
Source organism: Illadopsis cleaveri (assembly GCA_013399915.1). NCBI lineage: Eukaryota > Metazoa > Chordata > Aves > Passeriformes > Timaliidae > Illadopsis > Illadopsis cleaveri. The sequence goes on along the minus strand of VXBB01004033.1, from coordinate 65,233 downwards.
ACTGGAGACTGTGATGCTTCTTCCCTGTCTCCAGAACAGCCCCAGCTGGATCATGTCCCCCCTCTCCCTGCTGCCATCATTTCCCTGCTCCTAAGAGCGCAGTTCTCCAGCTGAAAAACACATCTGAAAAATCAGCCAGCAAAAAAAGAGATCATTTTTCTCACGTGGATTAGTTCCCTGGCCATGGCCCTCACAGCAGCTGCACAAACATTAGTGCTGGTACAGCTGCAAGAAAGTTAGTGGTCCGGCTGTGCCCTGATTAATTTTCTCCTAAACTTGTTGTCTATTTGAGATCTGTTTCTTTCAGCTTCTTGAATAACAATTCATGCTGATGAAAACACTTCCAATTCACTGGTAGCATTTAGTTGCCTTTTGGGGCACAAAGAGGCTGGGAAGCACATGAGCAAAGAAGATCCAAGACCTCAGTTTCAAGCCTATAGTATTACCCATTTCAAAACAGCAAATGTACCATTTGTTTCTTTTTTAGGAGAAAACTGAGTGACTCTGAACAGACGAATGTTGACTTTATGCAGAAGTCATTGTATTTGCAGAAATGCTGCTGCTGTCTGCCGTACATTAACAACACCTTAATTAAAGTCAGAAATGCATATATTGAATGAGTGCCACTCTACAGCTTCTGCTTGGCTATTAAATGAAAATTCTGGGTTGTTATGGAAACTGGGACTTACAGTAGATAGTTAAAGAATAAAGTAATTATAGGGTATTCAAATCTGTCTACTTAATCCTCTATTGAGAAAATGTCAGTGAAGAGTTGCATGGATACCTGAGTGACTTAATTTAATTGAGCAATAGATGTTTTATTGCTGAATGCTTGTTGAAAGCTCCAACAACCTGCAAGCATTTTCTACCCTGGCATCCAATTGCAAACTGTAGAAGAAATTTTATATATATGTGTGTATATATTAAAAATGGAACAGGTGTTTCTTGCAAATATTCATGTATTGCACTCTAATAAAATACTTTGTGAGGTGAGCTTGGGCAGGTAAATTCAGAGAGGTTCTATCAGGTTCTGCAGGGTGCTTAAAACATTCTGTCAATTCCCATGTCAAGTGAAAGGGACACCAGCTCACGCTTCTGAGGTGCAGAAGGTTCCCCATGTATGTGGATTGACAACTGTGTTAGGAGCAGCTTGTTTGGGATAGCTTTCCCATCAGTTTATGCCCTGGATGGGACTTTGTTCTGCATTTACAAGAGGAAATGATCAGTTGCTGTTTTACAAACCTGATTTGGCATTTCTCAGTGTGCTCATGTTGTACCTACCATTTGCTAGCTGGCATGGCAGAGCAATTGAGATGTTTTAAGAAGGCAGAACACTTTGGTTTTAACTGTTTCTTTAGGAAGTCTCTGGTTTCCTACAGCACTGCTAACTGATATGAATAACTTTAAGAAGTTTGGCAAACCTTAAATTTTTGGGCATTCTACTCTGGTGGCCTGTTAAACAAACAAGCTAACAGACTGTTTTCATCAAAAGATTTTCTGGGTGTGTAGTGGGTGAGTGCATTTTTGCTCTTTATCTTTGCAGTAATACACACAAAACTGATGGAAACTTCTCCCTCTCACTAAGAAATTTGGTTACCTCTCTGAAAGTTTTCAACAGCCTTTCATTAGAACAGAGTAAAGTTGTGTGCTGAGAGATACAGGGGGTTAGACTCTATTCTGTGCTTGCTTTGAAGCTCAGCAGTGGTACCTGCTAAATGGGTCCTCAGTTACTTAACATGTACGTGAAGATTTTTTTTTTGTTTGTTTAATTTTTTTATGTTTCAGTCTGTGATGAGCATAAAGAATTCAAGGATGTCAAACTGTTCTACCGCTTCAGGAAAGATGATGGGACGTTTCCACTGGACAATGAGGTGAAGGTGTTCATGAGAGGACAAAGACTGTATGAGAAGTAGGTTGCATTCAGTATTCATAATATGTTCATAATAGTGCCATGTGAGGCAAATGATACTTGTTCATCTATTTTTGAATCGTCAGAGGCTTTAAATTCATGCAGGAATGGGTCTGGGCAACTCCATTACTTCAGCTGGGAGTCCTTCTCTCTCCTATTTTTTTTTTTTTTTAAATTTTCTACCATAATCACTTGAGGCATTTTGTTTCAAATCTGATGCCCCAGATTGTAAATACATCCTATATGAAAATTCAGTGTGAATTGAAGCCCTTGAAAGCTATTCTGCAAAAATAATTACAAAATTATTTGTCAAAATAATTCAAATAATTACACAATTATTTGATATGTAAAAGCATAATTATAATTCCTAAAACATTAGTACATCAAAATGCATTCAACAAGCAGCTACATGTCTGTGGGGACTCCATATCTACATCTTCACAGGGAGGAACAATTTTAAATCATAGGCAAGATGAATCTTCAATGTTCCAGTCTGCAAAGTTTTGACATCAGAAAAGTTACATTAGAAGCAATTTCAAAAATACCACCAACCCAACCAAGAGCATCGAATTATGACATTCAACAGATTATTATGCTGAAATACCAAATTTGGTATTGGATTACTTCCATCAAGTAACTAGGTATCTTAACCATACTTCCTAATATAAAATAAAAGATATTTTTATTCAGAATGTAGTTAGAGATTATGACATGGTACTTTCAAGGAGAGAGAAGAAAATGCATGTTGCCATATGCTACAAATTAATGCAAGAATTGTGATGCGTTACTTACCAAAAAACTTGAAGTATTGCTCTAGACTGAATTCCACCCACTCTCCTGCTTGCTTCGACCACGGGAGTGCAGCAGCCAGGGGAGATGCTGTGTTTTCTCAATGAAGGAAATTTGTTTCCTTCTGAGAATAAAGCAGGAAACTCCCAAGTTTAAAAGCTGATAATAAATATTATATTATAGGTTAGCCAGCTCTGAAGATCAGTTTGGTGAAAGAGCAGTGAACCCAAAATATAAACTAATACCTGTAAATGCTTTTGTTACACCCATCATATAAAATTCTCCAAGACACAGTGACTGTGACTATTTAAAGTGAAAATATAATAAATTGTATAAGACATAAGAAAATGCACCACTGGAGAAAATCCTCCATTCCATACACTGGGACAGGTGAAGTGAATCAGCCACCTTCAAACTCTTCTGTGCCTTACTAAGCACAGCATTTGCTCTTTAGACTCAGTAAACATGCAGTGTCTACAAGCCTGACCCATACTCTGAAAAGCAGATTAGAGTGTCTACAGTGTTTTTTTTAGTCTATATTTCTATTTCAATTATCCAAAAGAAGAATAATTTTTTATTGGCAAGGCTGATGTCAGTCTTCTGCATGAAAGGAGCAATAGCAGAAATAACTCTGTTCTCCCAGTGTCTGCTTCCCTCACCATTTCTCTGAATAGAGAACTATCCCCAAACCAATGTTGATGATCCAGTTTGTTTAACACTGTACCAGCGGAAAATGTTCATAACTCTAGAGAGTGTTCCCATCTTGTCAAAGGAGTTAATGCCAAAAGCAGCACCTGTATCTAAATATAACTGCATCTTTGTGAGGTGCTTGCTCCTAGGCAACGTATCTGAAGGGTTCAGAAACTTTTAAAACCAGCCCTGAGTGCTAAATATAGTATAAATTAAAAATACCTGTCATTTCAAAACCAGTATATGACAGTCAAAGCTAGTCAAAATTCTCCTTGGATCATGGGAAGTATTTTATATTCATGGGAGATAAGAAGGCATACCTGGGTTATCTGGTCTTCACTTTGTTTATTTTAGCAAAAACCCTGTGCAGAGATTTCAGATTTTGTTAGTTCCCTTGCCCATGCACCTTTATTAGTAACACCTGCACAATTTAGTTGAATACACTTTAAACTCAAAATTGAATGCAGAAAGTCAGGAAGAGTTCTGCAATGAAATGTGTGATTGTGTAACATATCTGTTGTATCAATTTGCTGATAGTCCTGAGAAAGAAAATATTAATTCAGTGCTATTAAAATAATTACTAAATGGCAGCAACCAGAGCAATGAAGTCATTTACCAGCATATTCAACTTGTTTATCAAAATGCCTATGGGCCTGATTGCAAGAGAAGTGAAGCTATGCCAAAGGAAATTATCCAAATCCAACACATTTTGAAAATCTGTGCCTAATTTTGTAGAGTTTGCTGATCTTCACTAAGCTTTGCTAATTTAAGATAGACATTATAATTATTTCCTGCTCTTTCCCACTCTCTGCATTAGGGCTGGAGTAGCACTAGGTCCAGAAGCCAACATAGTTTGTGCTTGCCAAAATTGCAGACATTACCCAACACCAGTCCATGCAGATTTTGTACCCTCAGTGGGTAAAATGAACAAAATGCTTTAGGAAGATCAGCAGGTTGTTGCATGGGAAGAGGCACGGATGTCTTAAGCAGGTTCCTTACGTTCAGACAGGTTATGGGTAAATGCCTTGTTCTCTGCCCTGAGACATGGGAGCATTAGGACTGTCCCTCTGCTGGGGAACTCCCTTTCCCATCTCTCTTCTGCATGACCACAAAGCTCCTTGTAACCTGAACTCTCCCCTTGAAGAGGCATTACCCCCTTCACCCACTGTGGGCAGCTTTGGTGGCTGTACCTGTGGGATTAGAAGATTTAAAATCAGCTTCTGATTGTATTCTCCCTTCATTTGCACTCAAAATCATGAATCAGTTCAGATTCCCTGCACATCATTGCAAACTTTGGTAATCCTTTCTGTGAACGTGCTTTGAGGTTTAGGTTTATAACTTGAGATGAAAACTACTGGATTTCCTACAGTCTTGTCTGAAGTTGTTGAATAGTTTATTAGATCTAAGGTTGGTATCAGCTTTCAAGCTCTATAGGACTGACCAGATAGATTAAATGAGATAAACATCAAACAAAACTCACTCTGCAAATCTTATATAAATCCAGCACAGACCTTTCGTAGCTTTAAAAAAACAATCAAGTTGTGCATCCTATTTTTACGATGTTTGCGATTCTCTATAGGGTTTGGTCAGGCACACAAGATTGTTGTTTCTGGTGCAGCTTATAGGAGCTATAAGTCATTTCATGATGCTGACATCAGCTGAGATTTTTGAACCAGATTTCACAGTGAAAGAAGTGCAGATTTATGGTTTTAATTTCAGGAAATCTTTCAGATAGTTTTGAGACTGCATTCTTGGAATCACTTTCAGTTTAACTCATCAGTGGTTGTGTTGCTTTTCGCCTCTGGTGCAGTTATTTCTACAAAAACAAGGTTAAAGATTTCTTTTGAAAAGGAATTTGAATTTCAGTGTTGGCTAAATACATTCCTTTAACGTAGTACAGCACCAGTTGTAGCAAATAATACATTTCGACATTAATAGCCTCATTTTTTTGGAACAAGGAGAAAATGGAAGAGTAGGAGGAAGTTTCCAGTTCTGCCTAATGAAAGGCCAGGGTTTTGATTGATGTAAATTGGTACAGTTTTGTTGACAGCCATGGAGTTACAGTGATTTACTTCAGTGAGTCATGTAAGTCCATGGATTGCTGTGTCTGGGCTTCTTAAACTGGCAATTTGTCGTGTCTGTTTGTTCACAAGTCTGAGTCCTTTGCAGTGCTATTCTGGGCTAGAAGGTTGTGAAATGTCAAACTGAGTGGTTTTCCACTTGATATTTTTCCAGATTTCTTTTGTGTCTCTGTAAAAATCTAACCATTAGCACTGCCTTTTCAAGGACCTTTCTATCTGCGATTTCAATGAGGTGGTCAACTAATTATAGACTTATCAAAGAACCATTAACATAATCCTAAGGATTTTTTATTTGGTGCCCTCAGGGCCTAGGTAACCAGTTCTGGGTAACCATGCAGCAGATGGTATGAAAAGACACAAGCTTTGGGTTTGCCTTTTTATCTGGGAGGGAAAAAGCCTGGTGAAGGAGACACATTTAAAGATAGTCCCTTGGAGCACGGTAGGTCTGTATTAGATGTGGTGAGTGTGGGACAAAATGCTGTGGAACAAGATGCTTGTAAATTAAAATATTAAAAAAGAGTAAAGTCTGCAAGAGTTCTGGAGTCAATACGTTGTCTTCAGCTAATTTTGACTTTCTCAGTTCTTACTCAGCTAAGAGGCTGGCAATGACACACCATCTAAATGAGCAGTTCGCTGCCACTGATACACAGCTGTGGCTGAGCAGCCTTTGTGTGGTTTGTTGATCTGCTACCTGGTGGTCAGATTCAGTAGGTTCAGGTCTTAGTGCTCATTGAAGTCAAGGGAAGAGTCTCTTAGGTGAAATAACAGAGGTTGGACCCTGTCAAACCTCTTCACTGTAATTTCAAATGAAACTTGTCTCTGTTCCTATGGCACAGATTTTTCTGATGCTTCCCAAAGGAGGTGAAGTTACATTCCATAATCTCTGGACATGCTGTCAGTTTAAGAAGCAGATGGCTCATGTATGGATTTACTTGAATTTCAATTCCTTTATCAGAGGAGCAAAGATTAAGCACTTCCAGAATATGCCTGTTGTAGTTCAGATGTGCCCTTATTTCAAAATAGTTGCTGAAGGGAGGGGACCTGTCAGTCTTACATGGAAATTTAACCTTTCCATTCTTGAACTGTTACTCTGAAAGCCTTACCACTAGTCCTATTATTAGCCTATAATAAATAAAATATATATGAAAAAAAAAAAAGGTTAATAAGGATGCTATGGTGCTCAGTCTCCCCCCCAAAAAGTGGAATTCTGTATTACAAAGAAATGTTTCTCATTTCTTTTTTAAAACTGTCTTTTCTTTCAGATTTTCAAACTGGCTTTTGCATTAACAAAATATTGAGGCTTTTTTTTTTTTTAAGACTGTCTCATTTGCATAGGTATCTTGAATAGAGAAGAATTTTATTAGTATCCTTCAGCTACTCACATGCCAGTTGCTAGGAGATTTAGGGACATCTCAAGATGTTCTCTGACTGGTGTTACACAGAGTCAGCTGAGGCACAGAGAACTGTGACCCTCAGATGTTAAAATGTGTTCAGGTTCATGTGCAACTCACTGACTGCAGCTGCAGCACCAAATGTTGGATGCACAATATTTACCCACTCCCAAACCATGGAACTACTTTTTTTCCTCCTCTTGAATTTTTCTGCAGCTGTTTTAGAGCTTATGGAGAGAATTTTCAAAGTCATCTAAATGACTTCGGGGCATAGTCCTGCTAACTGTAAATACTAATTAGGAAGCTTTGAACACATTAGTCACATTCTGGTGCTTTTAGGCTAATTTTTTTTTTTTCAAAGCTGATTATACAGTAACTTTTAGAGAATGTTAAACACTAAATAGGGGAAATGCAAAACCTAAAAATCTAATTTTCTTTTAGGTGAAAAAACAAGAAAACATTAACTTCACTCAGGGATATAAAGCCTAAATTTCTTGACTAAGCAGTTTTAATTCACTTCCTAAGCAGATTGATGGCTTGAGGAAAGACTTAGTAAGTCAATGAAAGCTTCATATACATTTGCTTGATATATATGAGATTTGCCAGAATAGATCTGGATCTGCTTCTCTGAAGAACCGTTTTCCTTGCCAATTTTCCCCCCCACCACACCAGGCTGATGAGTTCTGAAAATACCCTTCTGCAAGCCAGGGAAGAGGAAGGAGTGAAGTACGAGCGGACCTTTGTAGCCTCGGAGTTCATTGACTGGCTGATCCAGGAGGGAGAGGCGGCCACACGGAGCGAAGCGGAGCAGCTCGGCCGCAGGCTTCTGGAGCACGGGATTATACAGCACGGTGAGAAATCTGCTGCCAAGCAGTAAAAGCTACACTTACTGTAGCACTTTCTACAACTCAAATCACGTGGAGGGGCCCTTGTCTTCCTGATTGCAGCACGTTTAGGTTCTGAATGATTTCAGATAGTAAAAGGGGGACTTTTTCAAGAGTGCATTATATTTTCAGCAGCAAGCTGAAAATCCTTCCTCAAATGCAGAATATGGCTGGAATTTGAAACTGTATAATAACAATTTAAGGATGTGGATGAAAATCAGTACTACTACCCTTGTAGTAATTAACTTGTAGAACTTGCTATCTCCAATGCGTGTAATTGAGGTAAATAGATTTATAAGGATCAAATAGGGATTAGAGGCATAAATAAGCTAAATTCTGTATGCGGGATAAAAATTTCAGGGTCTGTGTATCTCCCTATTTGTAAGCAGAACAGAGTCTGATGTCAGAAAAGCAGCTTTCCCTCTTGGAGATGTAGCAGAGTTGCTCTAGTACGTTTGGACAAGAAAGAGGATGTCACTTTTGGTTGAAATATTATTATATTTGTCCTAGTGGTAGAGGTTCTTTGAGGCAGGAATCAAATACTTCTTCATGGTCCAGTAGAATGTGTCCAGCAGATACACCTTCACCCAGAAGCTCCTTCTGTTAAGGGTGGAGGAGACAGAGTTTTCTCTCTCTACTGCCCTGAGGGTGAAGAAATTAACACCCCTGGCACAAAACTGCATTTTACATGTTGTCATTATCTGTTCTCACATTGCCCTTCTGTGACCAGGCATTTCCTACCACAGAAGTGGCAGTGCCTCTGGGAGCAATGAAGGGGTCCGGAGATGACAACAGAATGGCAGAAGTTGTTACCTACATTACTTAGTGCACAATGGGAAAATAATTAGATCCTGGTGGTCCACGTGTTGTTGCATCAAACCTAATTCTGACAGAGAACAAACTGATGATATGAGCAGGCTGTTAGTACACAAGGTGCTAGATTGACTAGCTTACTTGTTACTTTGTGAGAAAACCTAGTTTTAATGAATAGAGAAAAATGGGCATGTAAGTGGCCTGCACTGTTCTGTCATGGTTCTAATCATGTTCACATTAACTTGCAATTACTAGGAGGTACTTCTGAATGTGATGAGCTTTCAGTTCTATAATTACTCCTGTGCTTCCTATGATTTAAAGGGTGCCAACTGCTCAGAGCTTGATGGACAGGAGAGGTATGCCACCTCTCTTCTTTACAGCAGTGATTTCATTCCTATTTTTACCTGAACATTTTCTGTGTATTATATATGTGGTAAACTTTCCTTGCTGTCCTGGGGTCCCAAACCAGGACATTTACAAGAAAAAAAATTTAAAAAAAAAAAAAAAAAAAAGAAAAAAGAAAAAAAAAAGAAAAAAAAAAGAAAAAAAAAGTGAGATTTATGCTGATACAGAGGTTTTTGCAGACTAAATAAAGTCAGGACTTAACATTTGGTGCAAAGCTGGGTTTTCTTAGCTACTGAAATCTTTGCAGAGCTAAGAAAGTCAGGATGTGGCTTTTCTTGCAGATCAACCATTGTTTCATCAACTAAGGCAAATGCTCAGCAGGCCATGTTTGCAGTGAAATAATTTTGCCCCTGTCAAGCTTGGTTTCTGTGGTCATTCCTGAGTGACACTGGCCCTGCTCCTCTATGGATAGCCCTGGCCATTCTGCAGGTTTACCCCCAGCCCTTTGTTTTCTTGTAGTCAAGAGCATGTGTAAAGCGCCCTCTTAGAAAGAGGCTTGAAATTCATAAAGACAAGGTTCTGGGAATTAGTTGATTGCTGAGGAAGTGGTCTTCTCACTTGTTCATACCAGGTCATTGCTGCAAGGTATTATCATCTTAATCACCCAGTTTTTAATAAACAAACATAACTGAGTGGGGATTTCACAAGGACTTGATGGGGATGCTGGAAGTAAAGTAAAACTGAATGGTGTCCTTGAGATTTATCTTTTATGAGTAAACATGCTTTGTGCACCCTTTCTCCTTTGTGAAAGGAGATTTCATTCATTTCACTGCAACAATTTGTATAGATAGTGTTAGGAATATTGATGAAAGTGCTGGCAGAATTAACACAAAGCTGGTTTGGGGATCATCTTAGCAACTGGATATGATCTGTGCACATTGAAGGTTCTTTCAATGCTTGCTTCCTCCAAGGAGGGAGCTCAAAATGAGAACTTCCAGTACAGAATTAGGGATATAAACTGTGAAACAGCAGGAGAGGTATTCTCTCCCCAACACCCTCCCACCCATCTTACAGAGTTCTAGATCCAATTAAAAAACAAAAGAAAGCTATTTTCTCTGTCTTAGTACCATAAATTCATTTCACCATACTGTGCTTCCTTTGTTTTGTCTCTCATCAGCAGTACCAAAATGTTACTTGACACTAATTGGCATCTTTGTTGGCAGAACCAGCAGAAAGACTCTTGACTGAACGGGAGTGGAGAATAAAACATTTTCTGTCCTAAAGGCAATCTTCTTCTAGCAGTATTGTTTGATATCCACAATATGGAATAAAATAAAACTTGCTGTATTATTCTTATGAAGTATTTATTACTCCATCTAAAGCAATGGAAAGTAATAGAAATAGTTGCATCAAGTTGCCAATTTCAGTAGTAATTTTCCAGCCACAACTGAATTACACAATGTCTTTTTACTAATACTGACTTTCATTACAATTACTCAGAGAAGCTCTATTCTGCAGCTGAGGCACTGTATTCAAAGTGACTTCCTGACACATTTTTCTTCATTTTAATTGGTCAGACACAAACCAGGTTTCACACAGGAAACAAACACCGATGCTAATTTTAAAAAGGAAAACAGTGGTTTAAGAGGAATTGTATGAATGCTGCAAAAGCATCAAATTCTCAGTTTTAAAATGATCTTCCTGATCTCTTCGGATGTATGTAACTATACACATTTCCCCTGCCATGCATGAAAATGATGAAATGTACTTAAGTGCTGAATTGCTTCCTGCCAAAATCTCACTGGCCCACACAGATTACTGAGATTAGCTCCATTGGTTAGAGCGTGGTGCTAATAATGCAAAGTTGTGGGTTTGATCCCCATATGAGCCATTCACTAAAGAGTTGGACTCAATGATTCTTGTGGGTCCATTCCAACTCAGAATATTCTGTGATTCTGTGAAATTATAACCCACAAGCTGCCATTTTCACAAATAGGACTCAGATTTCCTTTCCTGTGTATTGGTACCCCCATGTAATATGGAATAGAGCCCCCATAAGTAGCAGGGAATTCTGCATTGTGAATTTCTTGTAGTTGCCGGTAGTTACTCGGCATTTGTGAGCCCTGATGGCCTTCATCCAGAATATAGGAATAAAGGTTGTGGGAGGAATTACAAGTTTGGTGATACACGTACAATAAAGGCAGGGACAAAAGGTGAGCAGAAAATGTTTCTCAGCTGTAGAAAAGCTCATTTCTAGTATGGTGAGGTATGTAGAGCTTGGTAATATTAATAGATAAAATTTTCCTCCAGGAAACTGGATCTTTCTTAGTTCTTCTTCATATGGGCATGGTGGGACAGATAGCTACTGTGGTCAAAATTCACATGCAACAGGAGAAGTTCTCTGCCAGCTGCCAGCTCCCAGGTAGGTCAGACCAAATCAAGGATGGTCTGGGGGCAGGCAGAGGACAGTGTGAGCATCCACAAATAGTCACAGCTCTTTCTCAGCTCTTTCTGGAAAGCAGAGATACTGAGATGTCCAAGGACAAAAGAGGGTATTCACAGAGCTCTTTATGGAGTGATTTTTGGCTCATACTTGCTTATAGCCCTTGCTGAAAAACTTAGCCTGCACCTGCAGCCACAACAGCAGAGCACTGCTGACATGGCAGGCAGTCTTCCTGTCCTCCTCCAAGGACTCGTTGGATATGAAAGCTTGAGGGATGGAGAAACATCTGCCTGCATTGCAGAAATTTTTAAAGTCTGGAATCTCCAGTGATAAACAGCTTAAATTTAGAATCTGGTTAATCCTGTTAAGAGAAACCAGTGCTGTCTTAGGATAGCACCTACAACTTGCAAGATGAATATTTGCATTTCTTCCATGGCAGCAACCAAAACTCATTTATGAATACTTTTCAATATATTGTGGAATGTAAACATGCAGGGATTGCCTTGTACCACAGATGGTACCATGTGTGCTGCCAGTTGAGCCTGTGAGAAATGGAGGCCTGAGCAGCAGAACTCATCTTCTCATGCCAGATCACACCCTGTCTCTTTTGTTGTTGTGGTTTCCCAAGCTGCTGCTGACCTTCAAGTCCATGTGCTTGGTGTAGTTTCTTCCCTGACATACCGCCAGCACCTTCCCTGAGCAATAACCACAGCATGGTTCAGCATGAAGCATTTTGCATAGCTGTCCACTCTAGTCCAGGGAGTTGGGATGGAGATTCCTAGACTCAGACCAGCAGCAGAATAGGTGTGGTGAGGCTTTGTTTCCTGAGTGATTGAGGCATGTAGGAGTCTCTTTTAGAGATGACAGCTGAGCAGCTGACTTCTTTGGAGCACATGGTCTACCTAGACTTAAGTAAAGCCTTTGATACTGTTTCCCATGGCATTCTGCAGAAACTGTATTCCCATGGTGTAGATGGGTGCCCTCTTCACAGGGCAAAAAATTGGCTGGATGGCCAGGCCTGGAGGGCTCAGTATTGGGACCAGGACTCGTTACTGGGACCAGTCCTCTTAATTATCTTTATTAAGGAGATCTTTATCAAGGGATCAAAGGCAGCAAAGGTGACTTTGTGGATGACACCAAATTGGTTGGGAGTATTGATCTTCTGGAAGGTAGGAGGGCTATACAGAGGGATCTGGACAATCTGGATGGGCCAAGGCTAATGGTGTGAGGTTCAACAAGGCCAAGTGCTGAGTCCTGCACTCCGGTCACAGCCCCATGCAAGGAACCCCATCCAATGCTCCAGGCTTGGAGATGAGTGGCTGGAAAGGTGCCCATTGGAAAAGGAGTTGGGGTGCTGGTTGACAGCAGCTGAACAGTAGCCAGTTTATGCTCAGATGCCCAAGAAGGCCGATGGCATCCTGGCCTGTATCAGGAATAGTGTGGCCAGAGGACCAGCACAGTGATTTTCCCCCTGTACTCAGCACTGGTGAGGCCATATCTCGAGTGCTGTTCTGGGCCTCTCAGTACAGTAAAGACATTAAGGGGCTGGAGCACATCCAGAGAAGGGCAACAGAGCTGGGGAAGGGTCTGGAGCACAGGTCAGATGAGGAACAGCTGAGGGAGCTGGGGGTGTTTAGCCTGGAGAAAAGGAGGGTCAGGGGAGACCTTATCCCTCTCTACACCTCCCTGAAAGGAGACGGTAGCCAGGTGGGGGTCAGTCTCTTCTGCCAGGTAACAAGTGACAGGGCAAGAGGAAAAGCCCTCAGGTTGCACCAGGGCAAGTTTAGGTTGGATATTAGGAAAAAATTCTTTACTTGAAAGGGTTGTCTAGAATTGGAACAGGCTGCCCAGGGAAGTGGTGGAGTCACCATCCCTAGAAGAATTTAAAAGATGTGTAGATGTAGCACTTGGTTAGTGGTGGGTTAGTGGTGAACTTGGCAGTGTGAGGTTAATGGTTGAGCTTCATGATCTTAGAGGTCCTTTCCAACTAAAATGATTATATGATTTTGTCAGTGCTAGGATCTTTTGATGGTAATGAATATGTGGTAAGGTGTCTTAGACATGATATCAGTATCTTCGGCCTCCACTCTCCTTCAAAATATCTTCCAACTTTAAAATTTTTTATTGAGATAATTGCACTTGATCAGACCTGGTGTGTTCAAGGTAGACACATGTTCTGCTGGCTTAGCACAGAAGCAGGTGCGTATCTCCTTTCAAGAGTTAATCTTTTATCTGCAAACTCCACTGCAAATTACTTTCTGAGATGAAAAGAAACACTTTGTAGTGACTTAGTGAGAACAGTAAATGTTGACACGTGCTCTGTCCCTGTCTCTGCAGGAAAGTCTTATATCTATATTTAGTTTTCCCTATTCTTTGCAAGGATTCTGTACCTTTATACAGCAGAATTTCCTTTGTGAAGATGATCAGTGCATTTAGTTTCAAGCACCGAGACACATGATGCAATTGAAAGCTTGTTATAATTGTGAAAGTGGATTAAATATCTAACAAAGTATTGTATCTCTTGCTTTTGTTGAAAAGCTTTCCTTCTCTTCTAAAATTGCTGTGAATAATCAAGTATGTGCTGCTATATTTACCTTAAATATCCAGCTACTTATGATTAGCTGATCATGATTCACTTACAAAGTGAAAACTTGCCATGTATGTGAAATGTACTCTTCCTTAATTCAAGATTTCTCTTTGGAACTCCTTTCTTGGAAATATCAACAACAGATAGAAGTTTACAAGTATCATTGAAGCATACCATAAATCCTTGACTTAATTGATCATAGGCTTTCTTCTCCAAAATCAACACATTTATTTTTTCTAGTTGAAAACTAGAAAAACAATTTTTCTAGTTGATCTAAAACCTGAATCACATCAGCCCTTGGTTATATCTAAGCTTTCATTATGCTAAAAATATAAAACATCGCATTTTTACCAATGATGCCTTGATTCATCTCAGTAAAACACAAGCCTTCAGTTAGTCTATGATGTCCTGCAACACAACTTTGTTTTTATTAGAAGTCCTGTTGCCCCCGTGCTGGTGCCAGGCAGAAGCACTTGTTTGTGTGGCAGCTCTTCCCTGGCAGTTCCCATGCATAGGGACAGTAACCTCACCCACAATAATTCAGCTGCTTATGCTAAATCTGGAGACCACTTTGCATATTTTTCATGATTTTGCCCTTGTAAAAAGTCAAAGAATAAGAACTTTGCATGTAATTGTATAAACCCGCAGCTCCTTAGTCTGTCAGCTTCTCACTGTGCTCTTCTTGCAGTTGTCTTTATCTACAACAGGAATGGATTTGGTTTTTGAAAGAGCCACATGCTCTATGCTTTATGTTAATAACATATGAAAAAATCTTTTCATATTAACTATTGAATTTGATTTTTCTGACAGAGAATGGGTTTCAGTTTATAACAGCTGCAAAAAAAAAAAAAAAAAAAA
>VXBB01004033.1:0-50405 GCA_013399915.1 Illadopsis cleaveri | reverse complement strand
AAAAAAAAAAAAGATACCCAGATGGGCCTTTTCATCTTCTGCTTCCCTTGCCACAGACTGTACTTTCCGTACTTTATTTGGAAGCAAAGAAAAGCAGTTGGCTATGTTCTGTAAACTTACTAAATTAAAGATGATAAATCCTCATATACAAACCAAAAAGACTGCTGAAATGTGTGTGATTCAACACTGGCTTTTCATGCTAGAGAAAGTAATGTGTATTTGAAAATATACTGCAAATGGATGGCAAACTGGCTGGAAAGACAAAATGTATATAGAAACATGTATCTGCATACCTGTTTGGCAGCAGAAATAACGTGTTAATGCACTGATCAGAACATACCACCTTAATAAGAACAGGATACTCTGAATTTCTGTTCCCGAGGAACTTTTGACAGTTTTCTACTGTAATCCTGATGCTTTAAAGACAGCGTAAAAGTTGTCTAGACTTTTTTTGGACTACATAAATATACTACAGTTCACTGAAACAGCTCAGAAAGCCTTCCCTAGTTATAGCTCAGAGAGCCATAGTTATAGCACAGCTTTTTTTTCTGGACCTACTTATAGTTCCAGGACCTGTTTATTTCTGGACATGCTTACTGACTTCACCCTTGGTAGGATGAGCTGGAACAGCTCTCTGGAGTTTGTATTGCAGGGCCAGAATCTACCTTGCAGTTTTATACAAGGGGATCAGTGGAAACAAGAGGAGTTCAAGCTTAGATCCATTGTCTGTTCAAAGTGAATTCCTTGTAATCCAAATAAGAAAAAAATATAATTTACTACAGCTGCACTGCTGAGAGTTTAACTTGATGGTTGAATACATACACAGGTGGGCTTATCTATGGTCTGCATAGCATATAAACATTCATAAAAGGTGGAAATGCAAGTATTGTGTTTATGCAGTGCAGGGAATCCAAGACCCAAGATCCAGGGCTCTGTGCTCACTGAACATCTGTAGTCTGTCTCCCTGGATTTGTGGGAGATCCAAGCAGGTGGAATTCATCAATGTGTAGAAGGAAACTAATCTGAATAGGTGCCATTATTAAAATGCATTTGCAGTGCCAGATTAGGAGAAAAACAGGAAGGCTTTGAGAGGAGTGAGAAAAACATTGTCCAATGCTGAATAAAGTGCCAGTTACTCTCCTCCAGGCACACGTGTGTTGGTGCAAGGCAGAGTGGAAGAGGGGCAGCACAGCAGTGGCAGGGTGCTGTGGCAGAGGTGGGCACTGTGGGCTGAGGACTGGCTGGAAGCTGTTTAGCTGTTCTGTGCAAGTCTCTTTTAGCAGCTGTTGGTGTTTGCCAAGCCCACGGACTCACCACTGCTCTGTGAAAGCCAAAGTGGACACACACTTCCACTGTTTCTCTGGCAAGGGACCAAAACTGGGCTGGCCAAGGGCCTGAGGCACAGAGGAGGCTGGCTCAGCAGCACTGTGTTATCCATAGAGAGGCATTTTTTAAAGGAACTTGTATTTATGTGTTGATTTGTTTCCTTCCCTTTTAAACACTGGTCCTTCTTTGGAGAGGGGAGTGAGAAAGCAAAATGACATGGAGTGGGAGCCAGACCCTTCCCTGGGCACACTTTGGGTGCAGGTGGAAGCAGCTCCAGCTGCGCTTTCCTTCAGAAAACCCCCCAGCCCCTACCAGCCCCTGCAGCCTGTCAGTGTATGTCTCATCATCCTGCATTTATTCTTTGCATGTTGTTGCTCTTTTGGGGTAATATCCTGCTACTCCAGAGTTCAAAACTGGTATGGTCATCTGTGACTTGCTGTATGAAGGCACAGACTATTGCAGCCAGTAATGGTGAAGGTCTAGAATGATCTCCTGCAACTTCAAACTGCATTTCACATCATTTTAATAGAGGAAACTACCTCATTAAAAAGATAAAGTATACTTTTGAATAGACTGGAGCTACTGCCTTGTGAAGTCAAAGACTTGGAAATGTGTTGTGCACTGCTGGAAAGAGTTCAGTACTGCTTTTGTCTTTAAGTGGAGAAAGATATTAAATATCCACACTGAAAAATCCATACACTCTGCTTATGTTTTATAGCCTCTTCCTCTTAACCCTAGCACAAGCACACTCTCACACAAGCAAACAAGCACACACTTCAATGTGTCCTCTGCTCTCTTGAGAGAAGCTGCTCCTCTGGCTCCTCATGGAACTTTGATCTCCTTCCCACTGCTCTCTCAACATGGAACAGTCGTTCCCTGGCTCCAGCCACGAGCTTGCTTGGTGACAGTGTTGTTTCTGTGGACGTGCAGAGCAGCTGGAGTGCCTCACTGCATGTGTCCTACTGGGGACTGCAGCTTTCAGCTGGTAGAAAGCATTAATCACCGTGGTGGAGATGTACACAGATTATCAGCACTAAAAATCATGGGGAATTGAAGTGGTGGGAGGGATTTGGGGGAAAAGCCAGTTATGAAAATGGCCTGATTTTTCAGGCATGAGTCATACCATTTATTAAAATAGGCTTTTGTACTTTCTAAAGCTTCCTTGGTTCTATGAAATCAGTGTAAAGCTAATATTTCTATCTCTGCTGTGCTTCAGCCTCCTTGAAAAAGTGGAAAAAGCTGTTTGAGCTCCATGCAGATCCTGGGATTTTATGTCAGAACCAGAAGCTGAAAGAAGATTTGCATGGATGTTACTATTTATATTTTATGTATCTGAACAGAAACTGTGAAGCAGCCAGGAACAAGAAGCACCAAAACTGCAACATTGAGTGCTCCCAAACAGAGGAAATCCAAAATAAATATTCAGTTTTTTCTCATCTTAACAGTAACATACATGGTGAATGACCAGCTAAAACCCTTGCCATTGAAATTTGCAAACTCTGGGGATAGATAAGGCAGTAAACAAATAATTGAACTCAATTAAATGGTCATTACCCCAAAAGAATTTTTTTTTTGTATAGCTAATTGTATAAGTACAAGGCAATGCATCTAGGAAATGAGAATACAGGCTCCACTCAGTGCTGTGGAGCAGTGCTGTGCAGGGAAAGGAGGATGTGCAGGGCACAAATTATTCCCATTTTATGCCATTTGTGCAGTAGTAAGAGTGGGCTTGAGATGTACAAAAAAGAACAACACTCAGCAAGAAAAGGGGAGTGAGGTTGTAATTGTGGGCATGAAGTTCTGATAAGTGGATTTTTAGGAAAGATAAATTATGAAGAGGACTCCAGGAGGGCGAAAAGAGGTCAGAATTTAGGGGGTAGTATTTATTCACTTGATAAAAGATACATTTGGGAGTTGGCTTCATCTCTCCACAGATTTCTTTGCAAAGGTTTTTGGCCAGATCATACGAAACTTTCTAATGAAGGTGTGACAAAATCCAGGGATTAGCAGCTAAAGTTAGGCAAATGTAGCTTTGAGCTGAATTTTTGTTTTCTGGCAGGGCAAGTGACTGAAAGCTTGAATAGCTTGTAAAGGGAAGAGTAAAGTGGTCAATAAATGCTTTCAAGTAAGATTAAAAGATAATTCTTAAATTCTGTTTCTGGGAGAAATTTTGTGGCCTGTGTATGTGGGAGATTAGAGTGGTGGGTTATGACCCTACCTCCAAAGTCTGACATCAGTGAGTGTTTGTTAGTGTTGGTACCTGTCCTTCCAGGACAATAAATGTTCTTGTGTACTTTTATGGTTTTGGAGATCTCCAGTCACCACATGTTTACTTTACTCTCTTTGGTGCATTTCTTTCTGTTGCATAAGGTGCACATTGTAACATGAACATGTTGCCACCTGAAGAGCTGTGAACTAAATCGGAGCAAGAAACTTGAAGTCACCCCACCTTGCTCTTTGTATCACGCTCCTAATGTAAAAAATGCAACTTCCATGAGAGGTACGTGGAGCAAGAGCCTTGTCAGCTGCCACAAGTTTATCTGCTACTGCCTCTGAGTCAACACCCAGAGGTAACAACCTCTAAATTACCTTTAAAGAAACTGCTCCTGGGCAAGTCTGTGCAACCCTCTCAGCATTCTGCCATCGGTTTGGAAAAGCTTTTCACTCCCACTTTGCTCTGCTGCTTGCAGCAAAGTGTGGGCTGCTAAAGCCGTTGAGCTGAGCACCCGTGACTGCACCTGTACCTCTCACCCAGCAGCTCCCAGCGTAACAAACCTAACCCTCTTTGTGTGCTCTGCAGGCAGCATTCACAGAGTTTTGATTTACCAAGGACAAGTGTAGTTTCTCCTGACTCTTGTTGAAAGTCGGCCACTGCATCCGAGGAGTGCTTTCAGAGGCAGCCAGCACCCACATCTGCCTCCTCCTCCTCAACCTCTTCCTTCTGATCCAAGGTCTGGAAATTCCTTTTTCCACACCTTTCCAGATGCACTCATCCTTAGGCAGAGTCTCAGCCTGGACATTTAATCACAGATCATGAATAACCCAGATGATTTTAAAAAAAACCCAAAAAAAACCCCCAAAAGTGCTTCATGAGGCACAGTAATAATTTTAGTGAGAGACTATTTGATGATATATTCACAAGGAGGCAGTCTCAGTTATATTGCTCCTATTTATATTTTCAGCTTCTTTTTAAATGTTTAAAAAATTACATGATGTTACAAACGCATGGTATGTGAACTATCCTTAGAAGTTAGGAGGTTAAAATATGGAAGTCAAGGAGCATGCCAAATTCTATACTGATGCTACATGTCCTGAGCATTTTGGCTGCAAATCCTTTGTTGTGTAAATCATATACAAATGTTCTCCAACACACAGTCATTTGACTTAGCTTTTCCACTTGCACTCATTTATTGTATACAAATTTACCCTTCTATGGACTGAAATAGTTAAAGCTGAGATTAATGACTTCAATGGAAAACCTAAGCCCTGCAGTTTTAAGTGTATAAATATTACAGTATTTAATTCAAAACAAGTATTGTTACTCTAAAATATGTTCTGTTTACATTATCTAGTTTCATGGCCAGTAATTCTTGAATTTCAGAGTGCTTGACAATGTCTGCAGCACGAGTGTGTGTTTATGTCTGATTATCATAATTTCTGAGTACTGTCAGAGCACTTCAGTTAATGACACAAACAACAGAATAATTTTTGTTAAAAACAATGGCATCATAATATTTAACTTGACTCAGAAACTCTACTGATATTTCTTACATAGTGAATGGTTGGCCACAGCAGTTCTATTTCTAAGGAAACATTTGTGGAGCCCTCTTTCATTTAAGATTATGAATCGCTATAGTGCTGAATAAGTAGAGCTTGCCTTTTTAAGATTGATATTGAGATGGCCTCAAAAATTTTTTTGTCTTTAATTTAGGTTCTTCTAATAATGTGGTAAGATATTGATAGATATTGCTACTTTTACTTATTATGTCAGAGATCTTAAAATGAAACTGGTAGCTGCAGACACCTACGTACTAACTCTGCCTCTGATAGCAAATCCTTTGGGGGATGTAGGCAGATTGCCAAATCTCTCCTCCTCTACTTCCGTTCTTGAGAAATAGTGATTGTTAGCAAGTGTTGTTTTATAGTATTGCATGTGATATGTATCCAAAATGGGGGACACAGCAGCAGTGTGTGCCTGCAATAATTAATGTGTCAGAACACAGTAACGAGTTACTTGTGATGCTAAATTGACTTAACAAAGCCATTTTGCATCCCTGAGGACACAACATATTCAGCATCAAAAGGAAGCAGACAAAAGCCAAGTGGCACTGGCTCTTCCAAAGATCTTTGACAGAACCAGGCAATCTAAGGGATGCCTTACAGCGATGTGACTCTGGGCCAGATGGCTTGTGTGGCAGCTTGGGCACCAGCATGTGCAGTTCAGAAAGTTCCTGTGTACTGATCATTCCTTGTGTCCCAAAGGTAGAAGTCCATTTGTACAGACAGTGATCTTTCTGACAGTGACCCAGGCAGGCAAAGGACATGCTTCTTTGTAAGATGGTCTCGTAAGGCAGTTTCTGCATCCACATAGAAGACAATGCCCTGAGGATCATATGTAGGACTGGCATCTTCCTTATTGTCTGGGTGACTTGACATCCCTGGAGAAGGTGACTGGACTGGATTTTTTCCTCTCTGAGATTATTTCTTCAGTTCACCAACATCAAATGACTTACTGGCAGTTTATGTGTAAATACAGCCTATTTTGCAAGGTTGTCATGTGTGGTGTCGTTCTGTAGTTCCATGAAGAGTAACCTGAAACACAGGGAGATGTTCAGAAGGGATGAGAGCAAGAAAGACTGTATTGGGGGTGAGAATGAAAGGAAGGCAGGCCAGCAAGGCTCCAGGCTCTGGGTCTTGTGTAGCACCTCAAACTCTGCTGGTTTTTGGACCTCATGTGTTGGGCAGAGCAAAGAGCAAGGCAAAAATTCTATGGCTGCAGTAGGAGGCCAAGTGACTGAGATGTAATCATAGATGTGACTGACCTTAGTGCATACCTGTGTTGTTTACACTTTACACATAAATATCTATAGCCCACCAGTTCTTGCAGTTCAGTATTGCAAGAAATGCAGTTTATAAACTAGGAAAATCCAGAATCCAGATTCTTCATAGAAAAGGTCAGCTGTGGGAAATTGCTTCTGTGGAACATGATCACGGGAGCTGGATGAAAATGGAGAAAAATGCTGCCAAACACCTACTGCAGCTATTTTACATGCTGCAGTACTGATGCAGAGAGTACTCCAGAGAGCTTTCCTGCAGTCGGGACCTGCAGGAGTCAAAGCGCTTTCAGGATCTGGCACAGACCTCCATCCTAGATTTTTCATCACAGCATCGGTGTCAGTGAAGAGGTAGATGTTATAGTGATGTTGCACTCTAGGGGTAGGCTTGGTGCTCTGCTCTGACACCAGCAGCCTGGGGTTTGCTCTCAGTGTCAATACTGGTTGCAATTAAGATTTTTGTTCATTATGTGTGAAATGATTTTTGGCTGGGTGCCTGTTCCCAAACCTTGTGTATCCGTGCGAAGCGGGGAAGTGGCCTGCAGGAAATGTCTGGGACACAGTGTCTGTGGTGAACAAGGCAGAGGAAATACACAGGTCTTGATTCTTTGCTGCCCTGTAGCTCTGAACAAGGTAGCTGGACAGAGTTCCTGAGGGTTGCCCTACACTGATGAATTTACACAAAACTTGACATAAGGAGCTACGTCTGGTCTGTAGCAACCAGCAGCAGCAAGAGGCGTACGGAGGAATTGTGCACAGAGGTGGAACATTATGCAACCTGTCACAGAGAGGTGAAGTACTTCTATTTCCACTGGGCAATAAAAAGTGCATGTCATTAACCAAAGAAGTGTAAAAGATTCTTCTCAGCATTTGCCACTACAATTCCTACTTTGTTATTGCTGCTATAAAGAGTGTATATTGAAGCCCCCTGTGTGAAGCTGACCACCTTCCTCCTCTTTCTGAGGCTGCACAGGGGAAGAGGAGAGCTCTGAGCACTGTATCCTTACAGCAAGGTCTGTAGTGCACAAGTTGCATATTAGTAAGCTTGGATTTCTTTCTGTGCCTACCAGGCATAGACTTTGTATCCATTTCTTTTCCTAGTGTCCAACAAGCACCATTTTATGGACAGCAACTTACTCTACCAGTGCAGAATGAATTTCCGCCGACGGCGACGATTAATGGAGCTCCTCACTGAGAAGTCTCGCTTGATGCCAGAAAGCCATGACAGCCCATTTTGTCTGCGCAAACAGAACCATGACAACAGAAAACACACCAGCTTTCTCTCAGGTGACTCATTAATTATACTGCTGTTTGTAAAATGACTCCATGGAGTCTTAAAAAATAGGTTTTGGACAAGGGGTTTCAGTGTTAGAAAAAAATGCAGGGCTGACTATTATATGTCCCTGTTTATAGGGATTGTCCATTCACTCATTTTACCAAACCTATAGCACCCTGGGGTGTGTCTGTATCAACAGCATTTCAGATGCTGATCAAAATTTGGGGTCCATGTTCAAACTGGTTAAAGTCACCCAAATTCAAAGTAATTTGTCATACATTCTATGGGGAGCTTCCAAGAAGAATAAAAGTGAGGGGAAATGGCCCTGCAGCATTGTGTACAGTGATAGTTTGTAAGAACTGAAAGAAGGGAAAGGAAAACTGGAAAAACATGTTTTCCTGTGTTAAAATGCCTCTTAGAAGACACTGCAATGGGAGCAGTTCAGCCATCCTGTTAGTTACAGCATTACTCTCATGCAGTGACTCTTCTAACAATGTAGGACACACTAACCCATTCCCAGTGTTGTCAGTGAAAGCATGGCTTGTTGCTGTTTTTTTTTAAAAAAAGGAACAGGGAAATGGCTTAATAACTGGTCCCGGCTCCCTTTCTCCCTTTGTTTTCTCTCTTCTTGCAGTGAGTCCCACCAAGGAGATAAAGATCGTGTCGGCAGTGCGGAGGAGCAGCATGAGCAGCTGTGGCAGCAGTGGGTACTTCAGCAGTAGCCCAACACTCAGCAGCAGCCCCCCTGTGCTCTGCAACCCCAAATCTGGTGAGCACCAGCATGGCTTACCATGCACAGCAGCCAGGGTGCATCTCTGTGGGGAGAAGGCAATGTGAAGAATGCCTATCATCACGCCTAAGCCTTTGTTTCCAAGAATACATGAAAAATTCACAGTGTCACAGGTTTTGTAGGCCAGAGGGAACTATTATCATCTTCTAGCCTGAAGTCTTGTTGAACACAAACCAGACGTCTCCCTCCAGTAATCTCTGCATCAAGTCCATAATTGTGGTTTGAGCTGCAGTTTATCTCTTAGGATGACATGCAGTCAGAGGCCCAGATTTGCCTCTTCACTGCCAAGCTCTGAACCAATTCAAATCTCCTCCTAGAGACATTCCTTTGGTGCAAGTCAGAGGAGAGTTTAACTATCCAGTGACTGCTTGAGCTGCTGTGGAATAACACCTCTCAGAAAACAGCAGGCTCCAAAAAAACTGAGGCAGCATTGTTTCAGTCTGTCAGAGACCATTTGAATATTTTAATTTGTTTTAAATCTTAGACTGATCTGTTTCACAAGATAGAAGTAGTGTTGAAGCTTATTTTCCTTTTGAAAGGATTTCCTATCCTATGCCAGAAGATTAAACACACCCATTCTTCCACAGTTCACTTAAAATTGTTTCTTACTGTACATCTGGGAAGGGAAAAACAGACCAAGATAGATGCTGTTTCAACCTCTCTGTTTCCCTCAGAAATAGCCCTGAATATCAAACACAGCCCCTGCTGCCCTTTGACTTCCTTATTGTTTCAAATTGACCAAGTCTCTGCCAGTGGTGTGGGGTGTACTGCACAACAGAGTAAGACTTCAGTGGATATGTGTAATCTTTGCTTTCAGAGGGATGCTGGCATTTGAAGTGATTACAAGAGAGTGCCTCAAGCACTAGGTGAATGCTGTTCAAAACCTTGACCATTTATTCCGGAGATGAGCGAACTAAAATGCATTTCATTCCTGCTGTGCAGAGTGGCCATCAGAAAGGGAAGGATGTTTTCCCTCTCTCTCCTTTTAGCACATTTCCTTCCCTCTGCTTAAGCTCTGCTGGGAATTCAGTATGAAGCTCTAACTAAAATAATTGAAAGGACTCAGTAGGATTGTATGCTCAGAAGCCATAACCCCTCCAGCAGACCTGCTGCCCAGCAGAGGAAATGCTGTCAGTTCTAGAGGCCATTGCATCCTCAGAGTGTGTTGCTGTTGGGTGTTCAGCACCATCTTCCAGTTTGCTCACCCCTTCATGCAAGGGGCTTGCCCCAATATAAAGGGTGCCCCTATATAAAATATCATGTTTTGGCAGAATATCTCTCAGGTATACTTTCCAGAAATGCTTTGGTAGCTTTTGTTTGGGGAGCTCTTTGTCCCCAGTACATTAATTACATCCTGGAAAATTCTCTGGGACAGATAAAACAGCATTCATGTGCTATCCTTAAATGTGTCTGTTATCTGAAGTATGCCAGCTCTTCAGTTCATTTATGGTTCTGACTTTATATGAAGTGTCAGTAGTGAGAACAAGTTTATTTTAATGCAGCTGATTACACAACGCTGGAAGAAAAAGAATAGGCTGACGTTGCTCTTGCATAAATTTTTTAGAAGAAATTTTGCCTTAGGACTAGTTTTCAAACTGTGAATAGCTTTAACAGACTCATAGCTGAAAGAAGACAGCAGTGGGCTTATAAATAGACTGATTTTTAAGAATTGTACAATTACTGGCAATGTAGGGTTATTTCTCCCAGAGCACACGTACAGATCCACACGTCAGCTTGCATAGGTTAACATGAGGCTGTCAGATGTAAATGTTACGAAGAGTTCCTCATCCTCTGCTGACTGTAAGGAGAATTTGTTCACAAATAGCTTCCTGCTATCCAGACCCAGACTGTGTTGCTGAACTACGTGCTAATAAACACAAGGCAGAAGTGTATTTGTTGTCAGACGAGTTCTCTTGCAGGCAAGCACTAAAAAAACACCCAGGTCATGACTTGACCAATCATGTAGAAAAACAATCATTAAAAAAAAAAATAAAAATCTGGAGGTATAATGAAGGGAGGCACATAAGAGAGCTCTGCTTGGGTGATTTACCTGATTCTGACTTGTCAAATGAGCACAATCATTCAGTTTTTTCACATTGACCAGACATGCTCTGCAAAGTGTAACACTGGCTAAATGACAGTTCATCAAAATGCATGGGAAAGTAAAAAAAAAAAAGGTATTGGTTTGTCTGCTAGAATTCTCCCTGCTCCCATGAATGTCATTAAGAAACTCAAGAATGTCTTCAAATACCATCTGTGAGAAACTTTGTCTCTCACCTGTGACTGAAAAGACAGACACCATCAAAATTATCACTAAAAGAAAAACAGCCATAATATTAAGGGTGAAGCAGGCAAATGGGGTGAACAGCATGTATCTTTATGTTGTCCTTTGTCCTTGAAGCATTTATGAACAGATAAAAAATGGTACACAGGATGGTATTGATTTGATCTGGCAGAACTTCAAATTTAATTTGTTCAGAGGAAAATTATGCCATTACATAGGAAGGCAATGGGGACCTGCAGAAACTTACTTGTATTTCTTTTCATTTAAAATCCCGGACATCTGTAGGTTACCTCATCTGTCCCTGGATAAGATGGGAGTTATAGGTCTGTGCCTATAGTTTCAGAAATCTCCTGAGATATTTCCTCACCCAAGCAGGATTTTCTTGCTATTTGATTCTGTAATTCAAACCCAACTCAGATGAAATCGCAGAGAGCACCCAACAAGCACACAGTGAGCTGTGAAGGAAAGCTGCTCTGTGCCAGGAACGTTGGTCACTTGTTTCAACACTGGACACAGGAAAAGCCATTTCTGATTTTTGTGATAGTGTTTAGGAGATTTTCATTGCAGACAACAAAGTCTGTTAACTAAATGCCCCAGTTTTCCAAAGATCTCATCATTTATATTCAGAGTATTCTGCAGGCTTTTCCTTGGTTCTCTTACTTGCTTTCAAGCAAGTCTGCAACAATTGAAAGCCTGTATGGTAAGTGGGGCCAAAAAGATATATCCCAACACTGTATCTTATTTATTAGGAGAACCTCCAGAGGAATGTTTTTATTGAATATTTATTTCTGTACCTCCACAGTATTAAAGAGACCTGTGACTGCTGATGAGCTCTTGATGCCTGGAGCCCCATATGTTAGAAAAACTTTTACGGTATGTCTCCAGTATTTTTCTTTATTTTCTGCATGTCATATGCATAGGGCAATCCAAACAGACATTTTTCTGATGGGACAATTAGAGCTTATTTGTATTTGCTGAGGTTTGTACTTTAAAATCCCAAACTCCATTATCAGTACTTCCACAAATTTCAGATCTGATTCAGCACTTGTTTATTCTGTCTTTATGCCAGTGTGGTACTTAAAAGGGGTGTGAAATTACATAAAGCCAATCACATTTGTATTATATAAACTGAGTCACTCAATTTTTATACAAAAAGTCACCCAGACTTGGTGCTCCTGCTCTGCAGGAGGGGATCATCTACCCAAACTGAAGTTTTCTAGCAGGGTCTTTCTATATGATGGGGCAGAAAATTTGACTCACGTACATTATTAGAGCCTGTCTTTAAAGACATGTTTTAACCTAGTCATTGGAAGCATTGCTTTTACAGCCTCCTTGTTCAAGAAAAAAACTTCATTAAAAACAAGAGAAATCATTTGGATAGAGCCTTTCCCATGAGTGACATAGCAGCCTGTACTCTACTATGTTTTGGAAGTACAGAGATGTTGAAATTACATCTTGGACCACTTAGAAGTTGCCCCCTTGAATTTCATGGAGCTGCTTGAAAGTGATCTTGTCTTTTCTTCTTTCCAGATTGTTGGAGATGCCGTGGGCTGGGGCTTTGTGGTGCGGGGGAGCAAACCCTGCCACATCCAGGCTGTGGACCCCAGTGGGCCAGCAGCCGCGGCTGGGATGAAGGTGAGTTCTCAAAGTGGGATGATTTCCCAGGGATATTTGTGCTGCTCACTGAAGATCTTGGGCTGCCTGTATTTGGGGAGGGAGAGGTGCTTTTCTTCCCAGTGTTGAGTGCCTTTCTGTCTCAGTTTCAGACATTGTGCACAGTGGGTTCTGTTGCCTTTAAAGCCCATTCTGTTTCGTTTTGTCTTTCCTTGGGATTCTTGAAGTGTCTTTTTCACATGAGACTCAATTATCCTTTCCAAACTGCTTTCTTGACCTTTTTCCCTGTTGAGATGGGTTTTTATTCACGTGATTGACTGGTGGTGGTGGTGTTCTTACTTTTTGATGGATTTTTTTTTTCATGTTTTTTTCAACTATGTGCAATTTTAGCTTCCCTCTTTACTTTCCAATTTATGTGACCACTGATGTGCACCTTCTGGACTTTGCCTGTATAGGAACAGGCAAAGTCAGACATATGCAGTGAAAGGGAAGCTAACAGCTCATTATTCAGGGTAAGCAGTTAAGATTCAAGACAATTTGGAAAGAACAATGGATGATACTTTCATAAAGTGCTGAAATAGCTTCATAAGTGATTTAAGAATCAATAAATACACATTCCACTTTTAGCTTTTGCACTGCAATGCAGAGCCCATTGACTTACCTGTGGGCTTGGATCACATCCTGCATATATCTGTGAATTAATCTCTGCCTTGTACAAAGAGAAAAATAAAGGCAAAGTATTATGTTAAGTACAGATAAAAGCAAGAAAATTAAGTTAGCTGCTACACCTGCTCCAATGGCCAGAAAGATTAAACTCTCCATTTATGCCATGCTTTATTGTGTGGCAGCAACGCAGATGAAGATTTCAGGTGTATTCCACATGTACCCCAGTTTGCCATGAATTTTGTTCAGCCTTCTAATTCATCTCTTTCCCATCACACTCATCCCAGTTGCCTCTCACCTGTCTATTCGTACCCACCAAGCTGGAGGCCACAGCTCCAGGGATGCACATCCTGCCTGCTGCACAGTGCCAGACCTGCCATGGGACCCTCCTTAGCAAGTGCAGTTCAGGGGTTTCTGCTCTATGGCTGCTGATTCTTTTTTTAAGAGAACTTTCAAGAACATACTGTCTTTGAAACTTTTTTTAGTACAGGTAGGTAAAACCCCTGGGACAGGGAACAGCAGCTGCAGAGCTTGTTGGTGCATGCAGCACCCAGACACATCCTGCTGGCAAAGCAGCTTGAATTCTGAGGGAGTTGGAATTTTTTATATGTTTTATACAACACCTAAATATGATATACAGTTACAATTTTTATATGGAGAGTATAATTTTCAAATAATGATCCTGCCTAAAATTTCAAGGGCCTAAATTTGAAAATAATTTATTAATTCATGTGTATATTCTAGATCCTGAACTTGAGAGTTTAGGATTTTACAGCATCTTTTATTCTTTGAATAGAGAAGCTAGCAATACAGTGGAGCAATTCTGAAACCTGACATGTAAAAACAACACTGTGATGTCATATGTGTAATCCCATGGGGTTGCAGAGATCTACCTGAACCATTCAAGATCAAGAATGCAAAATAGTTCACTGTCCCGAGAAGAACAAACAGTTGTAAAACTGGGATATATTGCCTTGATTTTACACAAGGACAGATCTGATTATTTTCAAAGCTCTTATCTTTATATAAAATGTTTTTTCAGAGCAGAATTGCACATAAAAATTTACAGCTGTATATGAGATGAGCCTCTCTTTAGACACAAAAATTGTTGCCCCACTTTTGGAAATACTGAATACCTTTAGCCTAGTGAAGAGATGGTGTTTTTCCTTGAAAATAAGGGCTTTTGTTAATGTTCCCATGGCAATAAGTATGTAAATCATAGTGCATTATTTGAAATTTAAAAAAAAAAACTATGTCACTTAATCCATCTGTTTACAGAACTCCTCAAGCTGGCAAATTTAAAGAAATCAAATGACAGGCTTTAGATGACAGCTCCTTGAAATTAAACAATCCCCTGTGTGGAAGCTGCAGGAAGGGCACTTTGAAAACAGGTTGTTGGGCACAGTAACTTCTGGTGGGCTGGTGCAAGAGGCTTTTGTCTGCAAAAAAAAGTGCTACACCAAAGAAGGGCTAACAAGAAAAGTTGGCTATGATGAAAAGGGCAAGAATTTGAAGAAGAGCCAAGCCTTGGCGTTGCAGTTAGTAGAAAAGTTCTTGGCAGTAGCAGCAGGGATTTTCTTCCTAAGGAGATGCATCTACTGTAATTGTTTTTAGAATGTCTTTATTTGTAAAGCTTGTGATTTTGCACTTGCCTGTTTTGGAGAGCACTCTTTTCCTGTCTTTGCTTTATGATGGACATATTGTTGACAGAGGACTCCTGCCTACAGTCTCTAGGACCTTGGTTTGTGCGTTTAAAGTTCTACCATGTATCACAGAAAGCAGTAAACATTGCAGGCTCAACCTACCTGCCGGACCTACTGGTGGCTTGCTTTCAGTTTGAGCTTGTCTGGGCTCTTGGCCTGCTCCAAAGTGCTGTGAGTTGAGAGTCTGATTAGAAAACTCAATGAGCTCGAAACAGAGCTCTGACGGCCTGCAGTGGCTGTGGCTGGGCACGGTGCGAGCGGCTGGGACACTTGGGCTCTGTCACACACCTGCACCTCAGCATGGCAGCACTTGGCATCTCCTTATGTGCGACATCCTCTTCTGGGGGAATTTTCAGGCAATTTATTTCTGGCAAAATCCCTACTAGCATGATCTGCTGAAAATGTGTGAGAGGCTATAAGCTTTAGGACTTGATACCTCTTCTGGGGCTGGTAAATAGCATTACCACTTACAGTCTGAAGTTTCAGGTGTGAGCTGAGAAAGTAATTCAATAAATATCTAGCCAATTACCTTATTAAAGTATTTTTGGACCTGAAGTGTGTTTGTGTGTGACAGTGTTGTGAGGAGAGTGGTTGCTGTAAGTGCATTAACAAGTGGGAGCTGGAGGTGACGCAAGGCTATGAAAGGAGTCAGTGTTGCGATGCGTTCTTCTGAGTTATTTGCAGCTCTGTTTAGCTGTCTGCTGTCGTCAGCAGTGCGGACAGGAACAGCAGGATTTTGAAGTTCCCAGGTTGCTTTAATATTTATTATTGACTGGCTGAAAATTCACTATTGACTGGTTCTCTGCAGATGACACTGCTAAATATTGCCAGCTGTTGTCAATAAAACTCTTTTTCTCTTTTTTTCAGTGATTTATTCTGTAAGTTTATTTCTGT
This sequence comes from Illadopsis cleaveri, assembly GCA_013399915.1. Taxonomy (NCBI): domain Eukaryota; kingdom Metazoa; phylum Chordata; class Aves; order Passeriformes; family Timaliidae; genus Illadopsis; species Illadopsis cleaveri. Next base: position 34,801 of record VXBB01004033.1, on the reverse strand, counting down.
TTTTAAGGTGCAAGTATTTTTTGAAAAGTTACAACTTGACTTCAAACTAGTGACTTAAATTATGCATCACATTGTTATTTAGTGTGACGTAACTGCAACAGAGTGTGATGGAACAAATAGACCTAGCTAAGTATGAGGCTTACAAGAGAGCCAAATTAATCACTCATTTTGCTGAGTGATTTGCATCTATTCTTCTCACTGGCTGGAGAAATCAGTGCCCTAGTCAAACTGTTAAAAGAAAGCTATCTGATTCCTTAAACTGATTCTTAGCAGGTTAGGATTTATAGCTGTTACACCTAAGATCCTCAAACCATACAAATTGCCTGTGGCTGTTTATGATTTTCAAGCCTAGTTCTTCATTTCAGCAGCTGGGAGTCAGCAGCAGGGAGTTTGAAGGACCACGTGTTGTCACTGGTACCAACGCCTTTTGTTTGGAGCTCAGCTTGAGAACTGTCATGTGCAGCCAGGACCCTTTCAGCATGGTTCTGCTCTCCTGATCTCTAAAAGCTGGCACAGGGAGGAGATCAGCTTTATAAATTTTCTGCCTGTGCATTTGTCTTCTGCATTCACAAATGATTATTTCAGGTCCCGTTTCTCAAATGATTTCATTAGCAGAATAAGAACCAACTCTCAAGTGTAACTGAGTTGCCACTGTGTCAAGAAGCCAAAGGATGTCACTTCATCAAGGTCATCAAGCCCATTTCATGCAATCAAAGGAACATCTGTACTATCTGATTAGTCCAAAGAATTCAAGTACTGCCACAATAACAACATGTTACAGTCTTGTAATGTGAAAGACTAAAAGGCACACATTATAAGTGTCCAGCAGGTTGAAAACCAATCCAAAACCACGTGATGTCAGAGGAATTGCCAATGCCTTATATTCCTGCAGCTGGAAGAAATTTGAACAGTGAGATTCTCGTGAAATTGAACATACCTCAAGCTGCAGAGAAACACAAAACCCATTTGATGGTCTTTGCCAACCTGACCTCAAACATGAGGATTGAATAACTGTTTGGCAAGCAAGAGAAATCAGTCAAAAATCCTTAAAAAAACCTCCTCCCAGGAAAAAGTATCCCAATCCAATAGTAGGAAAGGTAGAGAAGCATGGATATTGTAGGTGAGAAACCTCTGTGTAACTCCTAAAGGCACCCTAGTGGGAGCTTGAAAACTGGGATTTATATTGTATCAACAAGGCATAAGGTATATGCCTCCATTTAACCCTCTCCATGAAGTTTAGGAAAAAGAAGATACCTCAGTGTTTGATGCTGGGCCCCTAGCCCTTCAAAGCACTCCAGGGATGCTTCAGTGCTAATTGAAGGTATCTGAAGCATACTTTCATTTTTTCATGAAACTGAGCTTTAAATGAGAAGATGGAGTAGGCTTGAATAAATATTTATGCTGTGCACTAGCATATGGTGTTGCTGAAGCAGATGCAATTCAGTCATAGAATTCTTATCTTATACCAACATGTTACTGATTGTAGAAAAGCATAAATTACACAAGTTGCCATCTGTTTTCAATTACAGCATGAAAACACTGAGGCAGGTTGGGATTTTCCTTTAACTATGTTATCAGCTCGCTGCCGAATTTGATAATTACATTAGAGTGAGTTGAGAATGGATGTATTTGGTAATGTGAACACTCAGAAAAAATTGCTGACAAACTGCTTTCATAGCTTGTCCATAAATAGAGAAGCAGCGGAGCTAAACATGCATAGCACTACCCCCAATGAATGCCACTGCTGTAGGGCTTAAATATAAATGTATATATAAGTTTCAAACACATCTCTGTAAGTGCTTCATTTTCTGATAGTATTAATTATAAACTGTAATATAAAAATCCTTTCTTCTCCATAGAAATGTGGAAGCTATATTCAAGCATCTATGACTTTAGAAAAATCTAATTTTAAGGAAATCTAATTTTTTACATTAAATCAGTCTGGTTTTGCAAACCAAAGAAAATTCAAAGATATTTTAACTCTGTCTTTCACTTTATGCAGCAGTAACCAGGACCTCAGATTTTATCTGCTAGTATCCGTCATGGAGATTGGAGAGTGAACTGAATAGGGTAACATTAGCCTCAAACATCGAGATCATGCTTGGGAAGAGTGCTTGTTACATTATGGAATCAAAGAGAGGGTCATGTTGGAAGGGACCACAGAGGGTCATCTGGCCCAACCTCCCAGTTCAAGCAGGGTCATAATAGAGCACAGTGCACAGGACCGGGCCCATCCTGTAAGGGGATTCCACAGCCTCCCTGGTCAATCTGTTTCAGTGCAAAATCACTGCACATTAAAGAAGTCCTTCCTTGTGTTCAAGTGAAGCTTCCTCTGCTTCAGTTTTTGCACATTGCCTCTTGTCCTATTGCTTGGAACCACTGATAAGAGCCTGGCCCATCCTCTTGGTGCCCTCTGTTTAGATAGACATTATTGAGGTTCTCTTTCAGTCATCTCTTCTTGAGGCTTAATCGGCCCAGTTCCCTCAACCTTTTACTGTGAGAGAGATTCTCCAGATCCCTGACTGACTTTGTAGCCCTACACTGGACCCATTCCATTTTTTTCCATGTCTCTCTTGTACTGAGGAGCCCAGAACTGGACACAGCACTACAGATGTGCCTCACTGGGGCAGAGCAGAGAGACAGAATCACCTCCCTTGACCTGCTGGCAGTGCCCTTCCTAATGCACCCCAGGATACCATTGGCCTTCTTGGCCACAAGGACATGCTGCTGGCTCATGGACAGTTTGTTGTCCACCAGGACCCCCAGGTCTTTCCCTGCAGAGCTGCTTTCCAGCAGATTGGCCCCCAACATGTACTGATGCATGGGGTTGTTCCTCCTCAGGTGCAGGACCATGACATTAGGACATGTTAAGAGCAGAGCAATGGTGAACATAATGTTGAACAGTTTGGATGGCTTTTTCATTATTATTTATTTAATCTTTAGTGGAAATCTTTCTAAAGGACTCTAAAGAAAAAATTAGTAAGGCTGTGCTAGTCAGTAGCATAATGATTCAACAGAAGTTGGAAGGGATCAAATATTTGTGTATGTGAAAATACTCAGCTCTGCCATCAACATGAAAAATGAGTTCTTGTCTGGTTGTGCTTGACAACTTTTTAACATGTATAGCACTCACCATGCTTTCCTGATCAGTGAATGAATCTGTTCCTGCTCTGTGTCTGCCTTCTCTTCTTGGTCTGTGGTCATCATTTGCTCAAGTAGTTTGCTGGTGAGCTGTGGTGATGTCTCCCTAACTGTCCCAAGGTTTCCACTTTCCCTGTGTGCATTTAATTAAACTCAGTGAGTAGTTCCCAAATTTTTAGAGTGAATCTTTTTACCACTTCTACATATGTTGGACCTACCCTAAAACCATGTTACTCTGACTATACTGGGATTAATGCCATGAAAATTATCACAATAGCATGGTTCTGTGAGGAATGGGCAGAAAACTGCATTGCACCCATTTCCTCTTGTCTGGGAGTTTTGTGAATTCAGCCCTCTCACCAAAGTAGAGGCGTCTCTAACTGAAGAAGAACATAGTTTTGAAAGCTGCATTGTGTGTCACTGCCAGAACTTTGTTTAGTTGCCAGAAGGAGTTGTCAGAAGATTTGGCAAATTTCTCCTTTGCTTTCATTACAGGCTACTACAAATGCTACAACAAAGTCTTTATGTCCTTGACCATCCTTTGCATTAGCACAGTAGATTGATTGAAATAATGAAAGTTCTTTCCTCAGTTTTGGGAATCCCAGTGCAGGATTGGATATCTCTCTTCTGCCCCTTCACAGCTACTCTGTCCATTTTATTCCTCCTCTATGTGGAAGCCCTGTCATTGTTGAACCTCTGTGTCAGGAGACTCTTAGAGACACTGTTCCACTGGGCTGCTGGTGAACCTGCCCCATGGTGGCCACAAGGAAGTCACAGTTTGGATTTGGATTCTCCTTTTTTTCCTGTCATAAACCCTCTGTGCAATACTGACCATTTATTTCCCACCAGAATTCTTGTAGAGTAGTTTGGGTTTAAATAGAGATGGAAAATGCCAGAAAATCTAACATGTTCTCAAACATTACCAAAACATTTGATGAGTAGATCCATTTTGCTACCTGTACAGATAAGTTCACTAAAGTTTCTTTGTTTCCTTGTGGGAGCTGTGGTTCACAATATAAGGTCCAGGTTTGCCAGTCTCAGAGCAGAGGATTTGCAGACTGGTCCCATGCAGCAATGTTACAGCTCCTCAGGTTTCAAATGTCAGTTTGTACAGCTCTCCTCTTTCTAAGCCATTCTTCTCCCCCTCCTGAAATTTGTGTTTGTTACAACTCCAGATACGTTATTTGTGACATCCCACCCTGCCACCCCTGCCCAGGTTGTAACTACTCTGCAGACACTTTCTATTTCCAATGATACCATATTCCAGTCTCTGCTGATCTTTCAAAAAAATCTCCATTTGCTCCATTTTTCACTAATAAATCTTTAGACTATTAATTGTGAAATTTTAGTTCTTTTAAAGCCATGATAAAGCTCCTGTTATCTTCTGACATATCAGAATTTCATCCTACATTCCTACTTTTTTGGGTGGATCTCCATTTTTTTCTGGTTTCTTTTCAAAGAAGTCTTGCTTCTTTGTCCACAGAGTTGTATAAGGATAAGGGTTTTTTAAAGAAATCTATTCTGAGGCTGCAGAACTTCTGAAGCTGTTTTGGAAGGTTAAGTGAACCCCACCCTTGTGCATAAGCCTCAGAGCGCACAGCCACCACTAGGTAGTTGGGTCTGGAACTGTGCTTGCTTCAGTGGATCATGAGTCTCTGTTCTTCTGAGCCAGTGGACATAAAAGTGACTGAAAAATCTGCCTTTATCTTGTAATAGAGACCAGGTGCTTGCTGTGACTATCTGGAACTGTTCTATGACAAAGAAATCCAATCTTTGCGTGTGAAGTCACACACTGAGGTATGAGGGGAAAGACCCCCTCCCATGCAGTTGGGAACATTGGCACAAACGTCACGCTAGCAGGATGTGAACTGCAAACTGCACACACAAAAGAAAACAGAGGAAGATTCTTTTTATGATTGTCAGACCTGGTTTTGAACAACAGGATTCATGGTACTCACTATAGAGAAAGGAATTAAGACAGTAGGAATTCCCAGGTGAAATATAAAAATAGTGAGTTCAATGTTTTGAGTCTAAATTTTGCCTTTAACATCTTCTCCCACGCTGAACTTACAGGACACAGATTTAACAAGGTTTTACTTGCTTATCCCAGACCCGAATTTTGGCTTGCAGAGAAGTATTAGGTTTCCAATGCCTCTGCGTGATTTTTCCTAAAGACTCTTTTAACAGAGAGAGTTTTACTGGGCAATAAAATAACGTTTTTTCTCTTTACAACAACTGAAACCTTATGTGAGTACAGCAAGTTTCATAATACCTCAGAGCTCTTTTTTCTGCATTCACAGTGGTGTAGGTGACATTAGAATTGAACTTGTTTGTAGGTCAGCCACCTAAAATGCTGTTGGGCAACAAGTGACCCACTGTACTTGTGTCTGTATGTTGGTTCCTTCTCATCAATAGGAAATAAAAATGCAAAAAAAATTATAAATAATTCTACAGCTTCATTATTGGAGATCAGTGGACTTTCTAAATTTAGTCACATTATTTTAATAAATGGTAGTTTTAAAAATTCTTTTCAAGTAAGTGGTGTTGTATGACAGGATAACCCAGATATCTGAACACCCTGCCTTTATGAAAGTGTTTTCTTGATTTTTTCTGGAGTCTTACAGCTGTGACCATTCAGAAGGAGAGACAGCAGCACTGTAAAAGAAGGCTGTGCTTGTGTTTCAGCTTCCAAGTTCCTGTGTGGTCTACAGGCCACTGAATGGCAAGATCTAGTGCCTGACGGAACAGCTGGGATCTCGCCCATGCTCGAGATGTCATAGGCTACTGCAGGTCACTCCCAGGTAGTCCAGGCTCTCTAAAAAGAATACTGTCATCTGAAAAACTGCTCTGCAGAATGCCTGAAATCTTGAAAAGGTTATCCCAAGCGTCTGTAAAAAAGACACAGAATTAGAGGCCAGTACAGCAAAAAGCTGTCATTTTGAACTACTTTTGCTCTCAACTGAGGATGAAAACATTTTGTTTTACTTGGTTTAGTTGCAATACTCATTTCACTTGATGCCTTGGAGAGTTCCTCAGATGCTGTTGGTTTTACAAGTCCATGGCTATCTCAGCTCTCTGCCCTGAGCACTTCAAGAATGCTGCTGCTGCCCAGCTGCTGCTCTACAGCCCGCGCTTCCCTGTCTCTTTTCTTGTTGCTGCTCAAGACACAAAGTGGCTTCCTTTCATGGTGTAAACGAATGATTTGGGAAGCATGTTGCATTAAAGCCAAGGCTCTGTTTAGCTAGCCAAACACATGGAAAAACAATTGCACTTTTGTCTGTGCAAACAGAGAGCAGCTGTTTGTTTCAAACAGCGCAGACTGTTCCTGCTCATGACACGCTGGATACCGGAGGGTGCTGAGGGTGCCTTGCATGAGTCTGTCTGCCCCTGTAATTCCCTTGCTGGCACTTAGTGACTGTTTTTAACCAATATGGGATTTAAATGAACCACAGTTCAGCAAAATTATATTTGACCATGTAAGTAAACTGATACATAGTTTTAAAGTTCTTTATTCATCATGTGCAGTTTTGTTTTAGCAAATATAGTTTAGTTACAGATATACCAGGAAAAAAAGACACCAAAAGGTCAACCCAAGCATTAAAAGACATTATTTCTAAGCTTAGACTCTGTGTTCTTCTGACGCTGATGCAGTATTTTACCCTGAGCCATCTTTAGCCATTCAAGTTAACATTTTCAGAACTGTTCTGTGGTAGGTATCAAATTGCACTATACAATGAAAATGCTTATAAAGTTAGACATGCAGTCACTATTTTGCTTTCCTGATGTGGCCCAGCCTGGCCCAGCTTTACCTGTGGGTATTTCTCACTGGGACTCACATTAAGTCGCTGATTTTACACACCAATTCCCAATTAGGGCCATGGAAATCAGTGACCTATATTCCCCTACTCCATATTTATGGATGGTTTGTGTTTCAGGGTATTAGATTCTTCTGTTATTATCTCCAGATATGTACAGGTAGCATTAATTTACCTTTGTGAATAATTCCTGTTAGCTGTGTCGGCATTTGCCTGACCACTCAGTCAATCTGAGGCAAAACCACCACTTGTAGAACTGAGACTTATGCAGCCCAAAAGACTCACTCTCCAAAGCAAGAGTTGTTCTCATGGGCTCTTAGGTCAGCTCTTTTCCTCCTCTAACTCCACTCTGGGGAGTTTGCTCAGCAATGGTTTCATTTTCTTCCTGGTGAAGAAAAAAGGACTTGAATTCCCACAGTTTCACATCACTTGGAAGGGAGGAAGGGAGGGAGAGACTCTCTGAACCAATGATGAAGCCCTTGAAAATCTGTGATGTTTTATATTATGTGACATACTGTATTATGTTATAAAATAGATATTACTTTATTGCATGCTTTTTTTTTTTGTATTATGCAGTTTGTAGATTATGCTTTTTAATTCCCATTGGTTTTGGTTTTTTTTTTAAGTTGGAGACCAATTTGTTTGGAATACTATAAAAAATTCAGCCTCCTTTTTAAAAAGGAAACAAGTATGTAATATGTATATAACGAAAGTGTGTAATGAAGCCTTGCTCAGGCAAACCATCCACACCACTCTGCACTTATATTTTAATATGAACTTACATTTTAATTCTGTAAATATCTGTGCTATGTACTGTGCTCTGCTGGTACCCAGTTTCTAGTCCCCTGATGGAACAGTGGACCAGCTTCACACTGGTGTAAAGAATGAACAAGAAACACATCTCTCGAGAGACAAAATCTTTTTTATGCAAAGCCTGGATACTTGCCTACTCCCACACCACCCACTCTACAGCCAATTACACTTTCGCTGGAGACATTTACAGAACTGAACACACATCTGCAATTTATTCTGTTCCATCCAGTAACCTCAGTTATGGAGGAAAGGCCATGGTATGATTTTTAACCTTCTGGCAACATGCAGTTGGTTGTGAATTGTGAGGTTCCAGCTTTGCTTTACTAATCCTATCAAGATTGCATGAACTCTTTAGAAAAAACAAACCAAAGATAAAAATCTAACTGGAAACATAACTTTTAGGACCTCTGATTTTCATCTCTTTTCCTCATTCCATTGTGACAGTGTAAAGCTTAGCAGAGTAAGAGCAAAAAAATGCAGTGGTGCCTGTGTTTGTGTTTATATAGAAGTTAGTCTTAAGTCTTACACTCTTCTGTGGTACCACATTCAGCATCTCTGTAGCCTGGGCTCTTTGCTGAGCATGGGGATTCCTTTGCTTTATGGCTATGGGTGACCTGTTAAAATAGGTGTCAGCATAAATGCAGACTCTATGTGTGTGTGTGTGTGTGTGTGTGTGTGTGTGTGTGCAAAAGAAGCTGAGCTCTGCGCTCTCTCTCCTCCACTGTTGTTCTCCTGCCTCAGATTTCTCTGCACTTGTTCTTGGTACCATAACATCCATCTTGCCATTGATTTCACTGGGACTTAAAGTTATCTGAAAACTTAAGGCTGCAATTTACTGGTCTAAGTGTAAGCTCTGCCAGGAAGGTTGATCTATCAATCTTCACCTCCTTTTCATCTCCCTCTTTCTCTTTGCCTCCAAACACACATGTATCTCTTGTCTCATTCCTCCATCCATGTCAGGCACATCAAGGAACTTACTTTGCCTGGAGACAAGTCCTTTCTTTTATTTATTTTTGCTGGCACGGGATGAAAAGGATGAAAGGGGAGTGGTGCCTGGCTTTGGTGTGCTGCCTCTGGAGCCAGCACAAAGGGACAGGAGCACCTCGTGGGACTGCAGGCACCAAGTCCTGCTATGAACCTTCCTCCCCTTTGAAAGGGGTTTGATATCTGGATCCACAGACTCCACACATCTCTCGGTTGAGTGTATTCCTTTCTGTGCACAGAAAGACTTGTGAGGTTCCAAATCAGATTACTGATCCAGCTTTTAATAAGCAAACACTTTTCCACATTTCTTTTAAAAGTAAAATTATCTTTTTACATCGTAAAGAGAGGGAAACCTCATTGTCACTAAAGGTGTTCTTACTAGGGGTTTTGTATACAAACCTATGATGTGTGAGGTTGAAGGTGATGATGTGGTAGTTGGCTGGGAAGATTTATTCAAGATATCTAACAACTGGCAAGGCAAACGCATGTGGTTATCCACTTGTAAATAGCTCCTTTCTAGTTAACAGCAATAAAAAGTAGAAACAATGTAGTTTTTTGTTCCTATGTGACAAAATAACAGCATTAAATGGAAGTGTTTACTTTCACTCATTTCTCAACTCAGTCACGTTTCATATTTAAATTAGATTTTAAAGAATGACACCTTGATTTCCATCTGTTTGCTTGGAGGGCAGTGGTGCTTGGGAGGCAGGACTGGGGGGAATTGTTCCTAGTATCTGCAGAGGAGCAAGGGGTGTGCAAGGAGGAAAGGATTCCACTGGAAAGATACCTCTTCTTTAAAAATGTTGGAAGCTTGGATGTCCCCTTCCTTCTTGCAAAAAGCTGGAAAGCTGTGTTTCAGGTGTTATGTTCTTGTAGCACCTAAGCCTTGCCCAAGTTTTGCTGAAATCTGTCAGCAAGACAGGAAAAGCCAAAGCAGCTGTATTGACTCTTGAAACAAGCAATGGTAAAGGCTGTATTTTCTTCTTTTTTTTTTTCTTTTTTTTTCTTTTTTTGTCTTTGCTTTTTCCTTCTCAGTTTCAGGATTTTAGTAACCATCCCAGGTGAGAGCTGTGGCCATACCACAGGAATCAACCAGTAAGTTTTCAATTTTAGAACTGGCCCAGAACTTTCAAAAGTATCTAAATTGTGAAAAGTTTGATTTGTTGGGTATCCTGCTGATGGCATCTCCAGGTCACTGACAATTGCAAAGTGTTAACCCTTCAGCCCTGATTTCATGAGTGACCATAAGGAAGGGTTCTTACTTACAGCATGGCCTGATATTTAATTAAAATCAGAATCTTGTGGGTCTCTCATGCACATAGAAAACAGATGGGTTTGCTAACCACATGTGGAGGACTTTCCTCTGGAAGATCACAGTGAATTTCAGAATACCGTAATGAAACAATTATAAGTTTGAGCTATTCAAACCTCCCAGCTAATCATTGTCCCTGCCGGATTACTAGGACATTAAAAAAGCATTTATTTATAATTATTGAGGGTATCTGTATGAGAGAAATGTAAGCAGGCTGTCTCTGTAATGGATTTAATTTTCATTACCAAGAAGAAAAGCAAAAATATTACCATTGGGATACACTTTTCTTTTTGAAATAGTTATATTGTCAATTCTGGTATGAATTCTACTCTATAAACTAGTCAAAATACACTTTTGTTTGAACAGCTCTGAAAGAAGTTATACTTAGAAGCTTTTATTTTTGTTCTTAGGAAAATTGCTGAAGAACTTTCCAAGGTTGAAAATAACTTCTACATTTGCCCTAATTCATCATTTTTACTTGATGCTAATAAGGTTTTTTTTTTTCCGAAAAAGAGGCAAAAAAGAAAACAATACCTTTCTTCATGCATTTTGGGAATGGTTTGTCTTAAAGTAAAAATTATCTGTGTGACTTTGGCTTCACATCAGATGAAAAGAAGAAATAGTAGTCAAGGAAGCATGTCCCAAACTATCCAAGTGTGTGTAAATCACTGTGGATACAAATGATGAACAGAGCAAAGGGTTAAATCCAGTCTGTCTCATGCTGAATGACTGACCCAGCCTCGTTTCAGACATAGCTTTTCCAACAATGGCTTGTTTCTGTGCAATGTGCTAATAACTTCTGAACTACCTTGGTCTCAAAGGGATGTGCTTTGCTGCAGAACATGGGCCTGCTTTGAGCTGTCAGCTGCTAGAAATCTGTTTCAGATCCACTCAGAGTCCAGGAGTGAAATCCTGGCTGCTCTGGAGTGAAAAGATTAGTGCAAGAATGGATTTCATATTCTCTCCAGCATTTTTTAATATTTTCCTTCATACAGTTGCCATGTGTACAGTAATATTCACACCTTCCGTGGAAATTAATTGGTGGCAGTGTTTTCAACATCTCTTTATGCTGTTAATTGTTGATGCCAGAGCTGCTATCAGTGCCAAACAGCCCATCAAACCTTTTTGTTTGATTGACCTTGTTCCTGTTGAAGGAGAAAACTTGAGTGTACTGGCATAGACTTTGAGCTTTGCATTTAGACCCTGAATATTCCTACTGCTGCCTAGATAATGGGGTAAAGTATCAGCAGTGCTGAAAAACAATATTTTTGTTACTATCTTTACTGTTATTGCATAATCTAGCCTTGAATTTGAAAATTTCAAGCCTACATTATATTTGGTAACATTGATTGCCTTGATACCTATTTCATCTGCAATTTTAGTAGCATTTGTACTGTCTTAGGGTAGTTAACAAAATAACACAACACCAGAAAACCACTAAAACCCCACAGTCCATCAAACAAACAAACAAAAAAAGCAGAGTGGATTCCAGACACTGATACTGGCACTGAAATGCAAATGATAAATCCTTTGAGAATTAGCACCTCACCCCGCAGCTGCTGGAGTGGGGCACACGTATTTGCTGGGGTGGAAAGTCTCCCCAGCTACGCTGCTTCATGGCACCTGTATTTCTCTTCATCTGGACAGGTTTTTAAAAATTTATCTCAAATTAAGGTGGCCATGTAATCATGGTCTTATCCCACTGTTTTGAGGTACATTATCTGTTGACTGTGCATGGCTGTTACTTTGTACCAGAGATGAACTGTTGCACTCACTGCATCTATAAATTTAAAGATCTTTTTAGAGCTGTCCCAAACAGCAACAATCACTTAAAGCCTGCAGTTGGAATTTCCAGCTCTTCATAAACTTTCACAACACCCTTCTAAAAAGTGTGCCTAGAAAAAGAAAGAACATTTTAAAATGATTTTTTAATATATTCTGTTCAAAAAAGCCTAGCAATCAAGGCTTGGCTCCGCAGGGAGAGCTAACTAAAGCCTGTAGTACAAACAGCATCTGAATATCCAAGGATCTAGGCTAGCTGCCTATCCTCTAAGAACATTCCTGTAGCATTTATAAATATTAAGGTCACCCTGAGGCAGAACCAACAAAGAATTAGTGACAGGTATGCAATGTTTTTGTTTAATGATTGGCTTTAAGGTAGTTATGCAATTCCACACCCATGCCTGCAGCCAGTCTCTGACATCCCTTAGAAGGATCCCACAGTCATCCTCAGCTCCTGATCAACACCAGCTCAGCTGACCAGCCCTGGTGCAGGCAGCCCCTGCAAGGGAAGGGGCTTTGGTTTGGCCAGCAGGCAGTTGTCCCAGCAGGAAAATCAAGGGGTGTGGAAGTACATCTTGCAGGGCAGCTTGGCAAGACTGAGGAGGGGCAGGCAGCCAATGATTGCCGTGGAGGAAAGAGCAATTACCAGTGAGGGGGAGGAAGGGTTGTACAGTTCCAAGTACAGCGCAATCCTGATTTTGTCCTGTAAGTGTTATGAATTATTCTCGCCTCTTCTTGCCATCTTCAGTCCGATGATAAATGGCATGATAAATCTTTGCTAACTTCTTTGAATGACATGTTCCCAGATCCTTTTTGTTCAAATGTAAGCCCAAACTTGAAGTTTATCTCTTTATGGAAACACCTGGATTTGGTTAAGCCTTCTGTATGCACCATGGAAAACCCACAGAAAGACAGAGGTACCTTTTCTGCTATCCCTGCTTCCATGAGCTGCGGTTTCCAATGGCGGGAAATTGAAATACTCAACAATAAATGCTTACTGCTGTAATACTTAAATATTTGAAATCAGTTCAGGGAGGGCTTTTTTCATTTGAGTGTTGTTTTATTTAACTACTATAAGTTCTGTGGTTTTTAGATCACCACATCCTGACCAACAAAATGGTCGGAATTTATTCTGGGCTGTGTCATTTCTTGAAGTCTAAGGGATAAAAAGGGATGGTTATCTCTTGTCAAGCTCCTTGGAGAGCAATGAGGAAATGTGCAATAAAAGGTTCTTTGAGGCTCTTTTAACTCAAGTTTATAATCTATTATAGTTACTGATGTGTGGAAACCAACAGAAATATTTTACATGTTTGTAGTTACAAAGCCCTTAACAGCTGCAGCTATGAGCTGAGCACTTACAGTTTTTGAAATGTATTTTTATAATTGTAACATTAAATCATTGTGGTTTTGTTTTAAGCCAGTCTCCTTAAGAAAATTCTTGAGATAATAATACATGGGTTGACATATTCAGTCAGGGCTGGTGAGTGGGTGCTCACTTGCTCTTCCTTGTATTCTAACTTCAGTAGAACAATGTACAGTATAAGCATTTTGGGGGCAGGATTGATGATGACTAAAATGCACAAAGCAGCACTGCATTTCATTTCCCCTCGCTGGATGCATGCTGAATGGGAAATCAGGGTGGGGAGAAGAAAACTGAGTGAGTTGAGGACAGTCAGCATAGCAAAGGGCTCAGGACTGTGCAAAGCTCTTTCTCCTCACCAGGATTGGAGGACACAGGAAACAGCTCCACACTTTTTCAGTCCTGAGGGAACCAGGTCTGGAATTTGCAGACTCAGCCCTCAGGAGCCCTGGTCAAGCAATTACTATGGAGAGAGCTTTCTACCCCCAGGGTAGTTGACTCTTTATTACCATCTCCTGTTCCTCATGGGTCTTTTCCTGCAGTTTTAGGCTGGGACCGTGCTCTTCTCTGTATTGCCCTCCCCTCTGCATTTCTCTTCTCATCTGGCCTGGGTGGACTTCTTGCATCTAATCCTCTCCACTGGGAATGATGAAAGTGATAAGCCATGTGGATCCACTTCAAAGGAGGGCAGGAAGGGGGCTGTTCTCAGCCTGTACGCATTGCTGGTTAATCATACAGCCAAGGGCATATGATAAACAAACACATTGAGAATGCAAAAGTGTCAGCTCTTGTCTTCCACAAGAAATTCACTCTTTGGCATCCAGATTGCTGTTCATGTTGTGAAATTCACTCTTTGGCATCATGATTGCTGTTGTGCCTGTGCCATCTGCATTTACACCATTGCAGCCCTGGTGTGGGTGACTGGCTAGTCTGAAAATCTGTTCCTCATGCCAGGGGCGTTCTCCAAATGCCCCTGAATGCCCATGCCATGATCCAGCATACAGATTTATCCATTGTACATTTGCATGTGTGAACCTGGCCAAACATGAGTCCCTTGCACTGGGATTCCAGTAACTCAAGAAGTCTGAGAATATGCAACAGTAAAACAAAGATCAGCCATTCAGCTTCCAAAAATTGCTTTAAGCCAGAAGAGACAATGTTGTTCCTGCAGGTCTGTTTTAAATCAACCCAAATATTATTTTAGAGCCAAAGCTATAATTCAGTAAAACTTGATACAATCTTGGAAAGCCATAGAAAATATTAGGAAATACCACTGGAAGTTGAGACGTACAGATACTGCAATAATCTGCCTTTTAAACTAAACAGACATGCCAGTTAAATACTAACTAACATCCTGCAGAGGATGGCGGGTTACTTTTTCAACAAAAATCCTTAAAATTTAGGAGATTTTGTCTGCATGCAAAAACTGAACCATTTTCCCAATGCTACTTGCAGCTGAAATATTCATATATAGGAAAGAGTACTGCCATGGGAGTTTACTCAGTTGTATCACTGTTTGCCATACTTTGGTGATCATTTAGGCTACCCGCATGGCTACTTCCAGGATCTTCAGCTCTGCAGAGGAGTTCTGAGGGTAAGGGGTAAGATGCAAGAGTCTACCATCCCTTCAGGGGCTGCTGCTGCCCCACTCTTCTGTGCAGAGGTTCTAAGGAGCAGAGATTAAAGTCATTGGTGACTTTATTTTTTTATGAGATGTTACATTTTTGGATTGGGTTTGCTTCCTCTATAATTTTTCTTAAATTGATAGCTACATTCTGTCCATTGTGCAGAAATACAAATTGAGTTTCACCGCACATTTTACTTGAGAGGGAAGTTAGTTGGCACACTAAAGTTAAGTGACTTGGCATGTGAGAAAATCTGCTTTAGAGCTAGCACTGAAGGACACCAGAGCTGCTTCCCACCTTTCCCACATCCCTTTCTGTCTTGTGCTTCTGCCTAAATAGGAAAAGTGAAAAATCATAGACTGATAGAATTGTTACTGCTGGAAAAGACTGGTTGGTCTAATAGCATCAAGTCCAGCCATTACCCTAACACTGCCGTGTTCACCACTAAACCATATTCCCAGGTGCCACATCCACACGGGTTTTTTAACGCTTCCAAGGATGGTGGTTCTGTCACTTCCCTGGGCAGCCTGTTCCAATGTCTGACCACCTGTTCCGTGAAGAATTTTTTTCTCATATCACAAAATTAAATAGGTTGGAAAAGACCTCTGAGATCATCATGTCAAAGCCATGACCATCATGTCAACTAGACCTGGCACTAACCCTCCCCTGGTGCAACCTGAGGCTGTTTCCTCTTGCTCTGTCACTTGTTACCTGGCAGAAGAGACTGACCCCCACCTGGCTACAGTCTCCTTTCAGGGAGGTGTAGAGAGGGATAAGGTCTCCCCTGACCCTCCTTTTCTCTAGGCTAAACACCCCCAGCTCCCTCAGCTGCTCCTCATCTGACTTGTGCTCCAGACCCTTCCCCAGCTTTGTTGGCCTTCTCTGGATGTGCTCCAGCCCCTTAATGTCTCTATTGTAGTGAGAGGCCCAGAACTGGACACAGGATTTGAGGTACAGCCTTAGCAGTGCTGAGTACAGGGGGCAATCACTGCCCTGGTCCTGCTGGCCACACTGTTTGTGATCCAGGCCAGGATGCCATTGGCCTTCTTGGCCATCTGGGCACACACTGGCTCATGTTCAGTCCCTGTTGACCAGCACTCCCAGGTCCTTTTCCAAGGGCAACTTTCCAGCCACCTTTCCCCAGCCTGTAGGATTGCATGGGATTTTTGTGACCCAAGTGCAGACCCAGCCTTCTTGCACCTCATAAAATTGACCACAACCCATTGATCCAGTGTGTCCATATAAAATAAAGCATGAAAATTTCTGGTGATACTTGTTTCATAGCTTCTTTCTTACGTATTCAAGGTGACTTATGGGTAAGATAGCCTTCTAGCGAATATATTGTTTTGAAACATCAGGACAATATTATTATTCACTTAGGCTCCTTATATTTATCAGGAAAAATACAGATCTGGACACTACACACATTTTTTTGACCTTTTAACCAAACACTGTAATGTTATGATTAGATATAGGGAAGTCTTAATGTCTTTGAGGAATTAGTATTATCTTTCCTTTCTTGCATTTTTTTACAATGTTGATGTGACTTTTTCTCTGTTGAAGTGTTTTAAGATGTACAGTGATGTTGGTCAGTATATTTCTGTCAAGACTATTTTGCTTGAAAATGGCCTGTGATCATAAAAAAACCTGCAATATTTGTATTTTTTATAGCTTTTACAAACAAAATACTAGTATATTTGAAATTAATTAATAAGCCATACTTGGTGAAGGAAATAAAAACCAGTCACGTAGCAGTGACATTTTAATCTGTCCTAGTACTTACTTCATCTTTCATGATATTATTTCTTAAAATTTGGGTCCATTTGGTTCACGTTATACCATTGGAGGTTTTGGCACTGAACCTAGTGAAGTCATCATCCCGACCTTGCCCTGAGCCTGGAAACATGGTGCATATTTTTACTGTGATTAGCAAGAGCTGACTAAAATGATTTCTAAGAAATCATTTAAGACAAACTAAAGATAACAGACTGCAATAGCCAGAGCTGTCTTCATAGATCATAGAATGGTTTGGGTTAGAAGGGATGAAAAGATCAAGGACTGAAAGATCATCTTGTTCCCACCCGCCTGCTGTCAACAGGGGCACCGTTCACTAGGCCAGATTGCTCAAAGCTCCATCTAACCTGGCCTTAAACAGTTCCAGGGAGGGGGCAGCTTCTCTTAGCAGCCTGTGCCAGTGCCTCACCACACTCATAGTAAAGCATTTCTTCCTAATATCTAATCCAAACCAACTCTCTTCCAGCTTAAAGCCTTTCCCCCTTGACCTGTCATGCCAGGCCCTTGTGAAAATAGTCCCTCTCCATCTTCCTTGTAGGCTCCTTTTAGGTACTGGAAGGCCACAATAAGGTCACCAAGAAATCTTCTCTTTTCCAGGCTGAACAAACCTAATTCCCTTAGCCTTTGTTCCTTATAGAAGAAGTGCTCTATCCTTCTAATCATCTTTGTGGCCTCCTTTGGACTTGTTCCAACAGCTGTCCTTCCTGTTCTGGGGACCTCTTAGCTGGATGTCCCATATTGTTTGCAAAGCACCATTGATATCATAAAATATCACTGATACAAGAAACAATAATATTGTTATGAGAAAAAATGGTTGATACAGGACCTCAAAATTTCAAAGACTGGAAAGTTGAATTCCACCAATTTGAAAGCTGAAGTGGTGTTTCCAAAGAAATTATGGAAAATTACCTTGCCAGATTAATTCTAGGAAATGTGGGGGCTTTTAAGAGTACCAAATGAGATGATGTGAAGAGTTCTGGAGGTTTTGTCTGCCCAGGAGTTGGTAGTACATCTGTGTAATTAACCTAACAAAATAAAGTCTAATGCGTAACACATTTTGCTGCTTGCTTTTTCCTCAGGTTTGCCAATTTGTTGTGTCTGTCAATGGCCTCAATGTTCTCCATGTGGATTACAGGACAGTAAGCAACCTCATCCTGACCGGCCCTCGAACAATTGTGATGGAAGTGATGGAAGAAATGGAGGCCTGAGAAGGCAAAAAACCCCTATTACTGGACATTTTTGTGAGACAAATAGCGACAGCCATGGAGTGGCATGACACAAGGCAGCAGAATGTTGCCGTGTCCAAACAGATGATTTGCTTTTAGGGGAAGGGGCTCTCATTTAACAATAATAGCACTGGTGATTATGCTAAGATGTGAACAATAGATACCAGCATATTTTCACTATGGACTTCTCTGTGCCCAACAGAGACACGATCAGGGCCTTTAGGTGGTCTGTCCAGCCATGGGTGCATTGGTCAGAATGGGTTCTGCATAAGAGGCCGTGCATATTTCCTCACAGTCCACTACTGGGTCAAAGCACTTCAGGAGGTGAAAGAGCCAAGCGCCGTGGGGTCGGGATGTCACAGATGGTTTCCATGAGATGCTGACATTGGTAAACATTGTCCTGGTGTTCAGCTTTGTCCCCAGAGCTCATGCAGTCACAGTTACTCTCTCCTTGGGCTGAGGGACAGCTGACTAAATCCTGGCTTGATTACAGTCAAATACAAATGGACTGCAAATGCATGAGAAGACATGTCTGTGCTCTGTAGAGGATAGTCTGGTGTGAATGTTTGACTGATTACATGGGTTAGTCTAGAAAGAAAAAGGAAAAATGTGTGGTACTTTTATAAAAAGACTGCCTTTGAAAATTGGTCTTTTGGTTTTAATGCCTGTGTGCTGTATTAGGTGCTTGAATAGAAAATATTGATTTTGAGGATTTTTCTATACCTGTAAAGGAAAGGTGCCTCAGTCTTGCTATTCATCACTCTAGAGAAATTTTGGACACTTTAATTCCCAGAAGAAGAATATTTGGCAGGTTGCAGTGGGAAATTCACAGTATTAGCATAAGGAATGATACATCCAGATTCTCCAGTAGCAAAAGTACACTTCAAATTGAAGCAATGTACTTGAATGTACATTAAGCTTATCAGCACTTTCCAGTCATCTGATGTTTTGTGAAAAACCAACTTCCCTCATGAACTGCATTTGACACTATTACAAATAAAACATTATATTTAACTGAATCTTATTGTTTCTCAAACAGTAGGATTTTTTTCATTGATGAACTCATGAAAGAAATATTATTTAAAAACATATATAAAAATTCCATATTCTTGCAGTTAGGTGACTCTTCAGCTTGATGGTAAGGGGATTGAATGGGTTTTCTTTGATCTTTGAACTGAATGAATACATCCTGCTCCACAAAATTATAAATATATTTTGCAGACTTTCTCTGCTGTCTAAATTTTACAATTGAAGCTTAACTTTATATATGCACATACCACAAATCATTCAATTATGGGGTGGGGAAAGTATTTTTCCTCAAATAATTTTGAAACATGTTTTGTATTAAAAATTGTTCTCACTAAATAAATTGCTCTTTCAGTATGTTTTTGATTCACTCAAACACTTACTTCAGAGATACAGCAAGTCTTCAAACTCATATATTCCTGCAGCTTTGTAGGCAGAAGTCCTTGTGTTCTTTCTTTCTGTTTTTGTGTATCTGTGGTTGTATTTTCACCAAGAAAACTTCTCATATTCCACTAATATGCAACAGCACAGGGAGGTATAAAACTTCAGCTGCTTACTCAATATTAACCAGGCACGAGAGTGTTTGGAGGGTTTGTTCAAACTGTCCTCTGCTATGACAGTTCTTAATCCCAACTGTACTCCCCAAAGTTTTGGTACACATGTATAAGCCATAGCAGGTTACAGGTAATTTAAATTTTACAGGTCATCTAAAATCAATAGCTGGGGACATAATGTTATATTAGATTGCAATAACTGTCCATGGTATCCATTCAGAACAGTTGGAAACAATCTTGTTGTTCCAGAAATGTTTCAGTATGCTAAAAGTATTTTGAGTTTGTGAATCCAGGAATGCTTCTCTAAATATTCCTATTTAATTTCTATTTTTTAAAAATTTTCTTTTTTTTCTTCTTGTCTTTTTTTCCCCTGGGTTGTTTTGGTGTCTTAGCCCCTTTAAAATATAAATTCTGCATGTTAGGCTAAGTTAAATATTACAATTGAAGGGTTTTCTTAGCAAAATGCTAATGATACTCTCTAATCCCATCATGGATTCATCTGTATTACATCTCTTGCCTTAGTTAATATTCTGCTAGAAGTTCTCTGTAGCTTACAGATAATTAAGAAACTGGGTCAGAATTTGGCTTAATAATGCATTACAGAGTGCACTTCAAACTGGAGGAAAAAAGAGTGGGAATGGGGGCAGGGAGAAATCTGTGCATTTCATTATGTTACAGATTGGAGATGGCATCTTGATTCACAAGATACATTAGTCTCTATCACAATTTGAGCAGAGCTACTTGCCTTCTGTTTAACAAGGATTTCCATATTGTGTTCTCAACTTGACTGACAATCCAGGATTTAATTAATTCCTTCCCTCTTCAACGTGACAAAGGTATTGAAATTGTGTCTGCAATGAAATTTTGTGTTTTGGAAAAAAGGATGGAAAGTAAACAACTAAGCTATGAAATATATAATTTCCAATTAAATTGCAGTTTTTCTGCACACAGTGCTGCATATGCTCCAAGACATCCCACAGGAGTCAGTGTCAAACTCGCATACACTCTAGAGGGCACAGAATTTTAAATAAAACAGAGCACCTTGCTTCCTGCAAAGTGCCTGGGGAAATGTAAGATTATTCACGGAAGTGAGGCATTTCAAGAGATGCATGAATATCACAGTGTAGAATGAGGCAAGAAACCAGAAATTAAAAAATAAATCCTGGCATCATAAGTAATAGCTTCATTAAAAAGACAAGCATTTTTGTAAGACTTACTCTCCTCTGTGATCTCATTTTTGGTTACTGTAGATCTTGCAAGATCCTCTAATAAATCTCTAAGCCTTAATTACTCCAATTAGTGCCATTCCTCTGTACGTGTACATTTGCAAATCATTTATGGACATTTTCAAGAAAAGTAATATTTAATTGAATTCAAGTAGCAGTTAAGCTAATTGGAGCATTAAATCAGTGCAAATTTCTCATTTTTTTCCTGTTATATTTCCTACAAGATACATTATTTTCATTATCTTTTTCAAGATCAAATATCATGTGGATGGTATTGAACACAACTGGTTCCACAACTAGTCCCATGGAAGGCATTTCATTCACACAATGATGCAATAATCCACTTCAGGTGTGTCAGAACTTAATTGTCTGCATTTTAGGCCTGCATAAAAGCTGAAAATAAAACTTTCAGAATTAAAAAGACATTGTGTCATAGCAGCATCTGAAATACAAGTGGATGTGGCATGCTGTACCTTCTATGATATTACATTCAGGAAGAGGTTTGGAATGAAAAGGTCATGCAGTAGGATGGTTTTTCAAAGTATTTTTCTTAATTTTTTCTTCATTTTCTGCTCATACCCTCACTAATGACTAGAGTGCTAGGGATGTATCAAATGCTGTCCCAGAATTACTGGTTTAATGGTCAGCTTGTTCCCTTAGCATGGTCTGGATCTCTGAGAAAATTGCCCCAGTGTAGTTCAGAGGATAACATGAGATCTGAATTTGGTGCCTCTTGGCCTTCAGAGCAGAGTCTCTGCACTGACTTGATGTACTAACATTGACATAAATGAGAATAGTCTGAGCATTACGAAGAAGAAACAACTGACTCCTTTCTTCTTCTGTGCTGACAGCTATAATGCATGGAGGTTTTCTTTTTCTTATCAAATTATAGGGTAGTGCTCTAATATTTTCAGATAATTCTTGGAATTAAATACTAATTTTTAATGTTAATTTTTTAGATAAGTAGTATTCTAATTTTAGAGGCAGGGGAAACTGAAACAATATATTTTGCAAAAGTGTTTATCTAATGCAAGACAGACTGAGAAATCAATTGTTGCAATTATAAGTATTTTCTTCCCAGTGTGTAATTGGAACTAGACTGCTTGTGTAAGTGAAAAAGCATGTATATGTCACATACATAAGCACAGTTAGACCACACCTCTTCAAATAAAGTGAGAGAACTTCCAACCTTTTACAATAAAATTGTCATTAAAGGTTTTCATAGATGACCCTTCTTAAATGTCTTTATCTGGTGAGTGATGTGGCTTATATTTTTGACTTATATGTGTTACTTACAAAACCAGAAATAGTAGCTGCCAATTCAGTAATTCCCTTTATATACTCACGGTGTAGATAAAAATATCATTAATGTTCCAGAGAGGCTGAGTGATTTCAAAGCATTAGATTTCTCTACAAACTTGTACATAAATAAATATTTATAGCTTAATTTTTAAAAGGAGCCACTAATGCAAGAGGCAACTGAAGAATGTCAAAGGATGTCATAGGAATCAATGATACAATTAATTTTATAGTATAAAGACAATGTTTCATGTATCGCTACCTAATCCTTGTACTTGCAATTCCTCAGGAAAATTCTGAGATATTCAGAAGGGAGTAGTTATAACTGTCAAACTGAATGTCCTCTAGGAAAATGGCAGTTGTTTCGCAGTTATGGATCCATTCTCATGTTGGTCATGGGAGCTGTGAATTTCCAGTACAGTTGAAACTCAAGTTTTGTAAGCACACACTTAAAGTGCAAGGCTTAGCTTTAAGAGCAGGGGTTTGAAGCAGACACTGTACTTTAGGTATCACAAATTTTTGTAATGCCTCTTCTACAAAGTTGCTGCCATATACCCATAGGTTTCCCATCCTGTGTCACCATAACTCTCCTTGAACTTAGGGTACAACAGTCTCCTACTGGCTTTTGTATGGCCTTGTCAAATAATAATCATAATTTCTGTCCAGAATTTGCAGATGATTTGCAGAGGAAAACTCTCTTTTTCTGTGCAACCTTTTGCTTCTGTTCCAAAGGTGCTTCTACATAGAGATGTCTATAAAACCAGGGTCTTCCTTGGTTATATTAAAGAGAGTCGGGTTGAGACAAACGCAGGTCCAACCAGTATGGTCACTACTACGTGTTCTGGTTTATTCGAACTAAGATGGCAGTTTATATACATTTCTATATAGTTTACAATTCGAATAGCTCCTTCATTGGCACACAGCAGAGAGAAAAATGCAAACATACATTGTTGAATCTACTCTTAAGGTAGCTAACAAGCTCACTAACAATTCTGTACAATGACCTTCACCAAATCCCATTATCTTTCCCAGACACCTTAACATAATTTCTAACTGCACCACAACTTCTCTAACTAATTTTAACTGCGTCAAAGGCTTGAGTCCTCGGTCCAGGCCTCAGCAAGGCCTCGACCAGGCCTCAGCTCGGGTAGTTCAAGGCCTAGGTAGACATCACGTCCACCTTCCTTGAGAAATTCTGTAACATGTCTACAAATTGTTCCCTAGATTACAGTACATAGACAGCCAGTGGTATTCTGACCACTTCAAACAGTCATTTCCATCATGCCTGAGCAGCTGAACTCCTCCTCTGCCAAATCCTCCCATTGCTCCTGCTGCTGCTGCATGCACCCAAGCAGGCCAAGCTGGGGAACACTGGTCAAAAGGACAGCCCACACTCACCAGACTGTTTTAACTTTACTAGTGATTTATGGATATATTTAATTTTCTTTCCTATTCTACTTATTTTGCTGCATAGTTGACATTGGTCTTACTTTATTCTTCCAGCTAAAAAATCATTTCTGGAAGATCTTGATGTCCTGCTTTCTTAGTATTTTTACTAGTCTGTTTTTGAGTGCCTCTTTACCATGATCACCATCACTAGCTTTTCGTAAGTTAGCAGTACTTATTTAGCAAGCTTAATATTTCAGGAAAACAGATGAATTGGCTGCTGCTTTACAATCAGATGTTAGCTCATGTATAAACAAAGCCTCGAGGCAAGAGAACAAAGTAAGAAAAAGCTACCACAAATGATGGAATGAAATTCATTTTAGATATAAAATGACATCACACCTACTCTTAACAAAGCTGTGTATGATTCAAAACACAGATGGGCCATAGCTTTCATGGACTTTCTCAGTTTATGGAGACAAAAGAAGAGAGACCTCCAAAGAGTGGTGTTTTCTTTTGGGCCTCTGGATGAGCTACTCATGACTTCCCTCCCTCCTGAACTGGCACAGCCTCCCACCATAGCTGGGCTTGGAACCTCTTATCTTCATTGCTAGATGTAAATGACTGCAGATTTTTATAATTAAATTTTGTTTTCCACTTCAGATTTTAGAGTTTCTCTTATTAAACAGAAAAACAATTAATTTCTCCATCTATCTGATAAAGAAGTGCTGCATTTTCCCCCCGTGTGTTTGCAGTGGGACGTGTGAGGAACAGAAATACTTTCCAGCTTGTACTCAAGCCTGACCCAGGGAATTATCAGTTCTTATCTGTCCTTCTCAAGGAAAACTTCCTCTGGGAAAATTTCATGAAAATTTCATGAAAACCTGAGCAAAATCTGTAATATAATGCCTATTAGTAGCTCATACCTGGAAAATACATAGTATATTCAAATAATTATTAAAAAAATAAGAAAAATTAAGACAAGTTAGCTTGTTTTAAAATTCTTGTTGACAATTTTGAAGTATAAGCAAAATGAATATGGACCACAGAAGAGAGTCCATCAGACAGATGCAGTAAAGGGGTGTAGTTTGGAAAAGTTCTGTCACAGAATGATGGGAATATTTGGGTTGGAAGGGACCTTAAAAATCATCCAGTTCCATTCCCCTGCTAAGGGCAGGCACACCTTCCAGGTTGCTCAGAGCCCCATCGAACCCAGCCTTGAGCGCTGCCAGGGATGAGAGAGTCCCATAATGTCCTATTAAGTATCTTGATAACATCACAGAAGGAAAAGTGTTGTACTTTTATGACTAAATTTACAGTTTATGTTCTTAACCCTGTCTTTTCAATAAGAACAAAGTTGTAATTAATGCTTTTATATTTATGAACATTCAACATAAAATGCAGTACCTAAGAATATAGTAAAGATATGTTTGTTTGGGAAATATCTCCCTTTCAAATATAACAAATGACCCAAACAAAATATATCCTTTAACAAAATAAGTTTCATTTACATTATGAAGTAATTTAAACTTTTTTTCATATCCTCTATTTATAAAGTAGAATGCAGACACTGCATGTATCAACTAAAAATAAAATACATGCAGGCTTGACTGAACAACTGTTTTGTCAATGGAGTCTAGCAATGGGGCTCAACTGAGTGCTTCAGGTTTATTAGCAAAAGTTTAATTAAGTATGATGTTGAGCAAAGCCTGGGAAATATTAAGTGATTACACTCAGAAGTGCTTAGTAATTTGCAGGATCAGGAACACATTTAATTTCTCAAAGTGCCCTAACAGCCTTGCTTTGCCTGCAAAATATTTCTAAAACCATGATAAGATTTTCTTAAAACTCATTTAAAAATGATAGGTGGAATGTCCTAGCTTTTATGGCTTAACTTGGAAAGGAAGAAACATGAAAGTATTTAAGATCTTAAGGATACATTTTCCCCATGTCTGTTTTGTTTTGTAAGCATTTTCAGCTCAGCTGCTTTCTAAAGATAATGTTATGCACCCTTTGTTTGTTACTGCAGCTGGGAAGTATGTATGTTTTTTTGTTTTGCCAGAATAAACAAGATTCTGTTGAATATTAAAATATTCAGTATTTCATTTTCTATTACACTCCATCAGGCAAATCGTCTATTAAATTCTTAGATGCCTGTACAAAGGAGTGCTGAGTTACCCTCTTAATGTTTGATTTTCATGATAAAATGTGTGTTATTGTGTGTTACATTTTTGTTTCATTTCCCACTGTACATGATTTTATCATTGTTCATTCTCCTAAGAAATTATTTTCTGGGGGTTATTGATTCATATTCCTTATAGTATTCAGCATTCCATTTAAATACAAATCCCCTGGACCTTATCTACTATAATTAGAGAAAGAAAAAAATTATTCTGCTTCAGAAATTTTAATTTGGAAGACGAAGGCACAAAAAACATTTACCTTAACTCTTGCTGATCACGGCTTCTTTCTCAAAAAACAGACAATGCTGTATAAATGTGCAGAGCTCCAGGAAGTCATGTAATACAGGAATAAAAACTTCATGATTATGATCAAATTGTCCACATTTTAAAGGCTCTTTGATGATACCCTTTTCCAGTAGTTATCATGATTAACTCCTAACAATGGGCTTGTGATTGCAAAGATGACCTTTGGCACACAGGTTAATTCAGTGCTCTTTTCCCAGTACTGCAAATAGTCTGAAAAAACATCACAGCAGGGTGATGGCATCCACTTCTGCTTACCTAATTGGAATCGGAGCTCAGAAACAAGGGGATTGGTTCTGTTGCATACACATAAATGTCAAGTCCCAATGAAGATGCTTTCAGGGCATTTGAGACGTTCTTCTGTAGCAGAGAGCTGCTTCAGGGAAGTCTGTGACCCCTCAAAATCACATCTAGAGATTAAGTCCCAAAGGACATCTTAAATATTGTAGGATACTTCAAAATATGTTAAGACATCTATGTGTGAACAACTGAATGACATCCCTAGTAATCACCACTTAACATCTGCTAATTCAATTGTCTCACTGCTGGTAATTTTTTTGGAGTTACCCAGCTGTATATTCAATTAGCACTGCTGATGGAAAAGAACATCCTGGCTATCCAGCCAATTCTCAGAGAAGCTACTGCACACTTGTATCATGCAGAACTTACTGTGATGATGTGGTGTTATTAAATGTCTCAAGAAATGTGTCTTCTTTTCTTTTCCTCATGCATTTAGTCAATACACAAAATGGCCTCTCACCCAAAGATCCCTTCGCTTCTGAATTGTCTATTGCCAGTCAAGGGGACCAGAACCATTT
Source organism: Illadopsis cleaveri (assembly GCA_013399915.1). Taxonomy (NCBI): domain Eukaryota; kingdom Metazoa; phylum Chordata; class Aves; order Passeriformes; family Timaliidae; genus Illadopsis; species Illadopsis cleaveri. Next base: position 8,154 of record VXBB01004033.1, on the reverse strand, counting down.
GTCAGCTGAGCTGTAATCTGTGTATATAAATGATCATGTATAATTACTTCCTGCATGTTTCAACAGATTCTCCTGGGTTTTGGGTGTTACTGTTTTGAAGTTGTCCTGAAAAGTACTAATTTCAGCCAAGGAGTCACAGCAAGGCAGCAACTGCTCCCATTAGAGAAATGGGACCCTAAGAAGGAGTAGCAGCTACTGCAGACCCAGCAGATGAGAACAAATGCAGCAGCAGATGAGTTTTTCCACATAAACCTGTTTTATTGCATTGCTTACAATATGACAGGTATTGCAGCTCTTGGGAGCCTTGAGGTATTTATATACCACCCTACACTTCAGTGATGGCTCTCTCTCTGCTATGTCCCTTGCACTGCAGTCACATCTCAGTGTTTGACATCTCAGCCTTTGCTACAAAGGGAGTTTCTTGTCACCCCTGTAGCAGAAGGGGGTACAGGCANATCTCAGTGTTTGACATCTCAGTGTTTGGCATCTCAGCCTTTGCTACAAAGGGAGTTTCTTGTCACCCCTGTAGCAGAAGTGGGTACAGGCATCCAAACACAAGTGAGGAAATCAAGGTAAAATTTATAGAGAACTTAGGTGCTTACATAAAAAAAATCATAATCCCTGTTAACTCACACAGGTGTTTAGAAGGTTATTGGGACTGAAGATTTCCACACTAATTACCTAACATGTTGTGACTGTTGTATTACTAGCTGGCTTATGCCTCTTCATCATGTTCATGTTTTTCATGGTTTTACAGGATATCCTCAGACTCCCCCACTCCCCCATCCACCACTTTCCAAGTGTTACCACATCAGCTCCTAGATCCAATGTACATGATGTAAAATCCATGTCCTGGATATCTAAGCCCACCAAGGAAGCCTGCAGAGGAGCAGAGCTGAAACTCAGTCTCTTAAAACCTTGGCCATAAATATATTATTTGCAGCTTCATATTTCAGTTTGGGCAGACTCTTGTCACCAGCATACCAGGTCATCACGTGCAATCAGCCTAGGACCTCCTCAGCTCCACAGTCATCTTCCAGCTCCTCTCCAGGCTCCTCTTCCTCCCAGGCTGTCCTGGCGAGGGGCTCTGTCTGAGCCAGCCCCAGTGCCAGCCCCAGTGCCAGGCTGAGCTTGCTGAGGGCTGGCCCAGGCCCTGGCCCAGCTCTCGCGGCCTCTGGGCAGCTGTGGGAGGCATGGAGGCCGAGCGTCCCTTGTGCCACCAAGGCCGTGTTTACCCGGGCAAGGCCACAAAAACTGACTGCGGTCTGTGAGAAACTGGGCCGAGTACAGAACACCCTCAGCAGCGTGTGCAGTCCAGGATTTGTCCAGCACATTCCTGCCTGTTGCTAAAAGCAAGCATTGGGAAGCCCATAGGCTTTTCAAAGGAATAACTTCATAGCCAAATAATGAGTACTGCTATGGTTCGCATGGTATCTTCAGTACAATAACATAAGTGGGAATTTGTAAGTAAATATGACAAGTTAACATCTTTTGAACTATGACAGCTGTAAAATGTGGGTTTCTTTCTTGCACAAAGATGGAAAATTATGAAGAGTTCAGATGTTTAATTTTACCTCCATTAATAATTCTGATTTTGTTACTGACATTAATCACACAATGAAAGCCCTATAAATCTTACACACTCACAAAGCAAGTGAAGAAAATTAAAGCTAGTTTAACAAATAGTGTTTAAAATTCTACAAGAATGCAGTTAGGCAAATGACAATAGTGATTATAAATATTTATGGTGACCTTCTGTTTTATTTACCTACTGGAAAAGTGTACAAAAATGCTGCTTGACTATAAGATTAGAAGAAAAATCAGTCTGACTTCTTACTGGCAGGCTGATTTTAACAGCAGAAAGATAGGACAGTTCATATTTCGGAAGTTATTTTTAAAATTTTAAATTAAATTTTTAAATTTTAAATTTTTTAATTTTAACTTTTTAAAACTGGGCTTGACCACTGAATGCAGTGCAGTCTTGGTTTAAAAATAAATGATACTCAACATGTGAATCACAGATATGACTATGATGATTCTCTAAAGCAGCAACCAAAAAAAAAAAAAAGCCAACAAAATGGAGACTAGATGCTCCTTGTGCCAGTAAAGAATTAACCTGTTCCACTGATATTCAGGGTAGTGATTCAGCATCACTAAAGCACTGGATGTCATTCAGGCCCTTGTTTTAATGGGTCACTTTCAGTGTGGCACACTAAGCTCTCATCCTGTGAACCCAGAAACAAGCCACAGCTCTGCATTCTTACTGTGTTCCTCTGCTGAGGAAACTTTACATGCTGTAAGTTTTATGATGAAAAGTTTTGAATATTAACAGAATATACATAACAATCTGAACTCATCTTATGATTGTATTTTCTGGACATGGCAAATGGCCATAGGTGGATTTTTTAACAAAAAGATAACGTAGTAAGAATGTACTACAATGAAGAAATAAAGCTGTTCTTCACATCTTTCCAGTTATTTCTTTTTTCATTAGTGTGCAGGCAATAAATACCAAGTTTTAAAAAATATCAGCAGATATAATGCAAAGAAAATGAAGTTCAGATTCTAGAGAAGGGCAGAAACATGATTTTAGGAAATCTTTATGCACCCACAGTTGATGTCAGTAACAAAATGCCTCATTACTGCCTATTCCTTTTCTGATACAGTACAGAAACAGCTAATGGACAGACATCTGGATGGTTCTGCATCACCTGGTGGAGAACTGTTTAAGGAGAGCTTCAGAGTGTGAGTTGAACCTGAAAATTACAGAATTTCTCTTATTTCTCTTAATGTTGAGAAATAAGCTGATCCTATCCTCCCTCTTCCTTTTCAGGGATTTTTGCTCTTCATTGCAATGGAACACAGTCAAATCCCAACCAAGCTGCTTTTATCAGTGCACAGATTCAAATCCCTATTGTAGACTCCTACAGTTTGCATATTTTAGGTTCAGTGCAGAATTATTTTACTGAGGAAGTCTCATTGTCCAAACCCACATTCTCCTGTTCAGCTTCCCAGACTTTCCAGGCTGGCAGCCTAAACAGTGACAGAGAACAGGGAAGACATGAGGGGGCGTCCTCCAAAGGTTAATATCAGTCAAATAACAGTCTGATTCCCCTCTGGAGAGCAACCTCTGCGACATGGGAGACAGGAAGGCAAATTATACCTTCAGCTGGGTTTGGGAAAAAATAACTGATCAGGAAGAAATAGGATTGTGGTGCATCTTGATGTAGTTGAACTGCTGTCTAGTTGTCTATGTACTCAGTCCCTTACACAGGCTGATATTAGCTCCAGCAAGCCAGCATATGCAAAAGCCATGTGAACATAGAGTCTGTCACTACAAGAACTCACACACTCATTTCCCAATGCAAAAGCATTCAGGGTGTTCAGATTTTAAGGACTAATTTGTTGGATTAAACCATGTTGTTTGAAGGGACAAATTGGCTGATGGGTCAAACAGCAGTAACTCCTTTCCATGTGCTGGACAATAATAATAATAGATTTATGGTTAACTACTATTTTTATTATTATAAAGAAAACAACATTGTGAAATGTCCAGTGGTCTAAAGTAGGTGTTTTGACTGTTCTGCCAAGACTGCAAACCTCAGGTCAGAGATTTTGATTGTGTGAGACAGTGAAGAACATCTACTATCACACCATTATCTCTGAAGATTATGCTGTAAGAAACACTGTGTAAGAAACAAGACATTATTTTTATTATTTTTTGTAACCAGTCTGACCTCAAACACTGTGTTAAACAGGCCACAGATAAACTTCTTCTGTGCACTGTAAGACAAAGAACATTATTGTGGCCAGTGCCAATGTTACAAGAACATTTAAACTATCATTTATGAAAGATGCTACCAAATTAAATATTACAATAGGGTCCAAACAGTCATAATGAAAAGGAAACAGCAAAAAAGTAATGATATGGGGATTATGGTACTTGGTCAAGAAGTCTGAGGTGAGAAGTCAGTCACTACAGTTTAACAAACAAATACTAGAAAATTATGTAGAGTCATGGATGAAGTGTTGCCAAATATCCTATTTTTACCTATTTTTGTTGAGAACATGGATTAAGGTGATGTTCAGGGCAAGAACCAGATACTGCAAAAAGTTTTTACAACAGCATAAAATACAGTCTTAGTGTTGACAGTGAATGAAGGAACAAAAAAAAAAAAAAAGGCAAACCCAAAAGCTTTTGAGATGTTATCTGCTTTTTGTGGTTGTAGACTATTGCCTCTCCTTTTTCCCTCTTTCTCATTCTTTGTCACAATACCCTATAATTCTTTAAATCATCAGATCACTTTGGAGCACAGTTTCTGCCGGCTCTTTGTTTAAGGCTGGAGTATTCACTTGCTTTCCTCCTGTGTAATTTCCTGTTATTTTTGACTTTGTATTTTAGGTGCTTAATCATGTTCAGTGGGAAGTGTGTGCACTTCCTGGGTGCATACACAACACAACTAATTCTGCCACAGACACAGAGCAGAAACAAAACAGCCTCCTCTTTATCACAGCCATTCTTGGTCAACCAAATGACCATCTCAGTCTCAGTGTCAGTCACCAACAGCTCAAAGACCACAGGCACAGGAACTCTTGCAGTGCAGGTACCACTGTCTGACCTCAGCTGTCACCCTGAGCAGCACCACAGCCCATCCCACGGCAGCAGCTTTTCCTCCACGGAGCAGCTTCAGGGGATTGCCTTTGGCTGAGTGGACCCTTTCTGCACAGAAGGGGAGTAATCCAGGTCTGTACAGCTGATAATTTCTTGACTCTTATAATGTAGATCAAAGAGCTGTGTTTTAACAGACACAGTACTTGAATTTGGATCTGCAGAAGCACAAAAGATAGAAGTTTGTGAACACACGGAAGAGATGTTTATCCAAGACTGCCCCCCTCTGTTATTTCTTCACAGCTAAAAAAGAAAAATATTTTAAACTGCTGTAAATTCTTCTCACACCTGATAAAGTGTGATTTCCAGTATACTGATTTTTAGTATTGGTATTTGTTGGAAAAATAAAATGCAAATAAAATAAAACATAAATAAAAAGTTAAATACTCCTGAAATATAAACATGGAAAGCATACTGAATTTTTTTCAGTGAGTATTTGAGTAGGGGTGATTTTATGGAGGTGTTTGCAGCAAATAAAAATATTATTATTTCTCTTGGTTTTTCTGTTCACATTTTGTATAAAATTACTCCAAAATACAGGCAACGATTTTTTACCAAAAAATTTACAATTTTTTTTTTCTTTTTCTCTGACAAAGACAAATCCCAGGACCATTTCTCTTTCATAAAGTTTCTGCTAAGGTCAATTCAGTATTTTATTCCTGGAAAGATAACTTCATATGCTTAACATATGCTTACATAAACATTGGAAAATTAAGTCTGTTCCCGAAAATTCCAACTGTATTTCTTAAAGATGAGTAGGGGAACAAAGTACCCACGTCTGAATCTCATCATCCACTTCAAACCCCTTAAAACAAAAGCAGCAAAGAGAACCAGAACAAATAAACTGAACTAATAAAACAGTTTAGTGAATAAAAATTTTGAGCAATATTAAGTACTACCTTAAAGGTGAGTTTGGTTTGTGTGTTTATTCAGTGGCATAAAAACTGCTATGTGATATTATTCTAGGAGACAACTATAGTTATTTTAGAGTCTAATGAACAGATGCTTTTCTTAAAATTGCAAATAAGGAAAAACTGAAAATTCAGTTTTTCAGTAATCTACAAGATGCAAGCCCAGATCATCATGTAGACATTTAATAAATTTTGTTCCTCATGTCAACTGTGTACTAGAAAAGTGCTTAGAGTGGAGTGAGGCAGACCAGAGGTGCATAATTACAGTGTTCAAGGGTGTTCAGTGTAGGAACTCAGTGCAGAAGCCCAGTAGGAGAAAGAAGCTCTGCTTCTTTTAGGTAATAGCTTAAGATATGTGTAATTTGGAAGGGAATTCTTTCTTGTTCCATACATCCCTTGCATTCATTATTTATGGTATTTATTACAGAGACCACCACAGTATTCCTTCCAGCTCTTACTGGTTTGAATACTCATTTCAGCCAAGATTTCATTCCAAAGAAAATTATTTCTTGCACAAACAGCCAGAATCTGTACCCCTTATGCTTATTCAGTAAAATATGGGGGAATCCTTCTCTCACTGTGTTAAGTTCTGCCACTGATGGGCTGCAAATTAATCCGCACTGCAGCTTAATCCAGTGAAACCTTTTGCATGGCTAGGGTATTGGTAAAACAAAATGGGTATTTGTACCTACCCATTTTCAGCTGCTGGTAGATCCGACTTCACAAGGTCTGGTTGTTCCTCTTTACTCAGGACACCCTTCATGCTGGCAGTGTCACAGGACCTACCCACCAGATGCAGTGCACTCTTGGGAGAGTGGATGAAGTCTCGGCACGTAGCCTGGGAGCAAATGGGAGCAGTGCTCCCATTATGACTGCAATGTATTTATTTTAACTTTAGTAATGCTTTCTTCCATAACTTCCTCATAGACACACTGCTGAGGCATGGAGTAGATAAGTGGACAGCGAGATGAACTGAAAATTGGCTGAATTTCTGGGCTCAGGGGGTTCAGATTAGGAGTGTGAAATCCAGCTGGAGCTCAGTCACCAAAGATGTACCTCAGAGGTTGATACCACAGCCAATACTGCTTTTCATTACAGGACTGGTCAATGGTGGAAAGTGCACCTTGAACAAATTTACAGATAGCAAAAAAGCTGGGAGAAGTGACTGAACCATAAGATGGTTCTGCTACCATTTATAGAACCCTCACCAAGCTGGAGAAATGCAAAATAGGAATAGTATGAAGTTCAGCAAAAGGATGTACAAGCTCCTGCCCTTCAGGAGGGATAACCTCAGACACCAGAGCACACTGGTGGCTGACTGACTTTGCAGAAAAGGCCCTAGAGGGGCAGGCACTAAGCTGATTCCATCTGAACACAAGAAAACATTTGTGTTGTGGTAAGTTTTTTTTCCTTCATTGTGAAGGTGGACAAACACTGAAGTACGTCACCCAGGGAGGATGTGGAATCTCCATTTTTGGAGATACTCATAACTCAACTTGACATGGCCCTAGGAATCCACTCTAGGTGACCCTCCTTTAACAGGGTGGAGCTGGACTTGATGGTCTCCAGAGATGCTTCCAAAGACTCTGTGATCCTGTATAATGCTGGAACATTACCAGCAACAGACAAGGAAACTCCTCATTCAGACTGCACTCTACTGTCCACTGAGGTAAGATGAGCCCTCCCTGTCCACTGAGGTAAGACGGCCTCCTTCCCTGTGCACATGTCAGAGAGGATAACATCCCTTTTCTGATGCTCTGCCCTTTCACTGCAGCTATGAGGAGGCTGTGGGTGCAGGAAGTTGCACCTCCAGTATCTCAGCAAGCTGAACTCAGCCTCCCTGCTGTTCACAGACTTTCATAAGTGGCTGAGCTCCCTCCCTAAATGGATCTGGACAAGATGCACTTGTCAGAGACTCAGAAGGATGAAAACAGCTCCTGACCATGTTGCCAGGCTCATACAGCTATATTTATTCCTCAGATCTGGCCAGAGAAAGGCTCAGAAACAAGCTGAGATGTGAAAGTGTAAACACATGGTAGATAACCTGACCTCCGAAGTCTAAAGAGATCTAATCTGACTGCAGAATGAGAAGTCAACTCTATGAAACACTAACCTTGTCATTGCTTCTTCATACTGAGAAGAGAACAGAAAAATACATGATTGAATAATATTTGGGTTTTCTTCCATTTCCCATGGTCCTTTTGCCCAGTTTTGCTCTCTTTCCTGCATGTTTGGAGGAGCAGGACCAAATCTAAACATGAACTTTTACACTTCAGTGACCATGGCATCAATCTGTTTTTTTCTGTATCCCTTTCACTTACCTCATTATATGTAATAATCTTCATATGAATAGACCTAGCACCTCACTAAAGTGCTGACAGCACTGAAAGCATCAAGGAAAAAAAGTATCAAGGAAATGAAAATGACTCATCAGACATGTCAACAACTAATGAAGAAAAGCTGGACTACTTTGACAGTTCCCGCCTAAAAATAGAGATGCCAAAAGCCACATTTGTGGGGTTGATATCAGAGAAATAGTTGTAGCACAAAGAAAGCCACTAAAAAAAAAAAAAA